>UELU01121536.1:0-34994 GCA_900490025.1 Megastigmus dorsalis | reverse complement strand
TGTGTGTGTGTGTGTGTGTGTGTGGCAAAGAGGAGCGTTTCGACGCGGGTAATTAGCGCGAAATCAGCGCGTGCAGCGACGATTAAAAGCCGTTTTCGCTCTCGACTAGGTGCTCTTTACTACAGAGGCTCTCCCTCCCTCTCTGCCTCTCACACACACACACACACACACGCACTCGGCTGTCACTTGGTCTTTTTCTCATTTCTCCGAAAGGTTAACCAGTGTTTTTCTTATCGACTTTATGGCTTCATTTCATTTCTCTCGCAGTTCTATTAATCGATTAATGCTGAAGTTGAGAAAGTTCACCGCGTCGGAGAATTTAGAAAGTGCGATAAAATGGTAAAATCCAGCGATTAATTCTGGTCAGTTGTATATGCATGTGCGATTTTTTTTTTCGTTAACTTTCAGCGCTTTAGATCCGATTAATTAAGTTCTTACATTTGTTTATCCTCGATGAATACGAAATAAACTACTTCTAGGCCAACGTATTGATATTTTCATTTAATTATGTATAATCAGTTAATAAACGCTCTGCATTATATCTTAAATCGATTTGAATTTCAGTTTAATTAATTAAGTCTTGAAAATTTGATACATTTTATACATTTTGCTCTTTGAATAGTATCCAATTAATTATTCCATCATGTAGTTCGCTTATTTCTATTTAACGTATTGTAAAATACACAAATATTAATATTCTGATAAACAGTTATAGAACAATTTTAGATTTTGGAAATCCGTGTCCCGAAAGTTTGATACTCTCCTTGTATAATTAATAAATAATAGAATCTTAATAAATAAATGAAGATTTCATTTAGATTATAGTTTTTTTCGTGGATAAAAAATATTTCGCAGCATAAAGGTGCATTAACTTGTCCACTGTGATACAGTTTCAAACGGAAAACAAAGTCAAACATTCATTCAAACATTACAGCCACGATTAACCTAAACAAACCTATTCGTTGGTCTAGCTTATTTAGTTTCTCCGACTGTCGAGTGACCTGACAACAATGCAACCTATATCTCGCTCTCGTTAAACAGTCGCTCAAAGATATTTGCCAAGCCGTAAACACGCTACACAAACATTCTGTCTAAGTACGCATTAATTATGTAATTTTACTTTAGCGCTACGCCCTTAGACACGCAGAGGATTAAATCAATCTACCTCGACATCCGCGTCCCTAATTCTCTCGCGCTAACGCATAACTCTACACACATATATATATATATATATATATTATACACACACACACACACATGTATGTATAACCTGCTCGCATTTTTTCGCTCTTTTCCTCTCTTTCCGGCAAATGATTGCAGTCACACACTCGGACTGCGCGCGGGGAGAGTCGACTAATTAAATTACTCGTACCGGCGCACGGCAATCAGCGAACAATCGAGTTTCTCCGCCCAGCTGTGAGGTGAACGCCGCGTTTTTTCTTTTTTTTCTTTCACCTCCGCTTTTTGATGCGAAAAAGGCGCGAAAGCGGCGCACGACGACCGAATCGGATCCTCTACCAAATTCTTTCTCGTGGGAATTTTCATGCATGGCAAATTCGTGTTATTACAAGATTTTTCTTTGATCGGATGTAGCCTGTTTTTCGGGCTAATTAATTCTGCCTTTGATTACAATAGCAAAATGGTATCAGAGTGTAACTCATATGACTTTTATTTTACTGCTTTACATTTCGTCATTTCTGCGCATTCTGATATTTCAGATATATAATAGCTTTAACGAATAATGAATGTAGGATGAAATTTTGCTTGGAAAGGTAGAGAGCAATTATGTTATTTTCAAACGTTAATTTATTTTTCAAAATTACTATATGCTTTAGAATTTTAAAAATGTGTTCAGTGTTTCCTGGATTTCACTTATTCACTCGTAATAATAAATATCCCGTAAAAAGTTACGGTGAATATAAAGATTTACAACATGTTACCACATTTTTTAATGTAGGTACAAAAGAAATGCCGAAGTATATTTACTTATTCCAGTGAAAATTTTTACAATATTTTGTGATAGCTATTCTTTAGAGACTTAACGTTATATGAAGTCATAATTTCCACTTGACGAGAGCATAAAACGAACATAGACTCTTTTTTAACGCACTTTTTATCGATTATATCTATATTGCTGAAAGTTTCAATCATTAATGAATATCGCCGCGATTAAAGTGAAATCATAAAGTAGTAAGGTGTAATACATGTAATACCCCACTATGGTTTCTTAACAATTTTTACAAAATTTTTTTAAAACATTAACACGTAATCAATTGCACAAGTTAACGACACTTTGATCCAAAAAAGGAAAACGTATAAAAGTCGTCGAAAACCAGGATTTTCGTGTTTTCTGTATATGAAAAAAACAATTTTATACTTGAAATGCAGCATTTTACTTAAGCTTATCTATTTTGTAACAATTATGAAACTCCCAGAGCTTGAGTGCATTATTTATTGATTTATTAATACATTTTAATATGAATTTATTGTTTATAATAATCACTGATCTCAAATTATATAGCCATTGCCCATGCAAAAATTTCATTATAGCGCGCGCACGAAATTATTACATAACTGCAGCGGCATACTTAAACCATTTTTGTTCCTCTCATCGCCACTTTCTTTCAATTTTATTTACTAAGTCGCTCGTAATTATAAATTTCCAAATGAATCGCATAAACACTCGAAGCGAACACAAATTAAATGGCACAATCTCGATAATTACATTTCTTCTTACCTTATGCACCTAACGACGCAAACACACCTTTGCATACATAAATAAAAAAAAAAGGAAACTTGCCCAGGTGCTCGAACAACAAAAAGGCAAAAGCGGAGGCATATAATCGTGAGAGACTCGGCGATCGTAATCGTAAATATCGCGTCTAATAAAAGCTCGTATAGCCAGAGAGACTCTAGCTACTCCCGCTGTATATATCGAAGAAGCCAAGAGCGGAAGTGCGATTATGACCTTAATAACGTTGACGACGTTTGCTAGTTGAAAAGTCGCGAGAGAGAGAGAGAGAAAAAGCCGGGGCTCTCTGCCTCGACGACATAAACATTTCCTTAGGATGGAGTCGACGACGACGACGAGACCGCGACGGAGATAACTTTTTTTCTCTTTCTTCTCTTTAGGTATTTTAGAGCTTGAGTCTCCGCCATCTGCACTTTGTACTTTGTTGCGCACGAGTGTTGGACGACGTCTTTGGTCAATAAATTTGATTATAAATGTGCAAGGAAAGTTTCTGCGCGTCTGTCTTTTGCGTTTTTAGAGTGTGGATAAATGAATCCAGCGAATGATCAAAAGTTCACAAATTGTGCATAATATTAATTATACAATTATAACATATAATTTGTTTTTAAAGTTTCTTGCTATATAAAAAGTAAAGCCACTTACCAGTATGCTATTCCTTCACTTTCTCTGATTGACGTCGTTATAAATATCGTTATTCCTCGCCATATTGAATCGTTAAAATAAATCAATCGAGCCATTACACATACAAAAAGGTAACGGTAGACTCATATGTACATGTTATAAGAACACTCGCGTACAATTTGCATTCATACCTCTATAAAATATCAATAAATCATTATTCGTATCTTTGAAAATAGTCGATTGCACAAGTGAAGGCTTGTCCGGAATAATCTTGTAATTCAGCTAAACCATAAAAATTAGAATCATCAATGCTTCATAGTAAGTCTGACGATAAACTGTATAATAGTGAACATTCTGTTCAGATCCCCACACTTAACCCATAATTAAGTTATCTTCTCCGCTTGCAATAAAACGATTCGAAGAATATACCCGACAAAGAAGAAGTTAATCCACGCTATAGACAGTTTTCTCTTCGTTCGCGTACAAAAGCAGCAGCTACGTATCGGCACTGCGACGCAGTACCCGCTTGCAATACTACGCATATACACACTAGCGTTCGCATGTACTCAACTCTAGCGATGAATCGTAGATTTTCCATTTCCCGTTGCCCGATTTCATAATCCATTGAAGCGAACTTTATGCCTGTGTGTCGCATATACACACACGTAGACTCTGGCTACTGAGTCACCGCTCTAACATTTGCCAGTCATTCGAATAACTGTTCCATTGACATAAGAGTAATTGAGAGAAATGGCCGATCGAACGTATATATATATAAGTATCATTATGTCTACGAAAATAGTATGGAATTGTTATCGCGTGGCCACATAATGAAATGAATATGTGCTATGACTAGGGCAGTATTTTTGTGTATAAAGTACATTGGCCAATCGCTTTGAAAGTTACATTGTATTGTAATTTTAGAAAGTAGATATCGGTCGCAATGTTTAATGGCAAAACGAGCCATGAACTTTTATGAATTGAATTTCGACTTACAGTAATTGGTTCGATTGATAACCAACTTCGCCCCTGTACTTGATGATAGAGGGAAGATGTCGAGCCCGTTAGGTCTGTCACAATAACTGTGCACTTTTAATAATAATACAATTTACGTGAAAATTATGCAGCTAATAATCTCCGCTCAAGAAAAGAAATAATCCCTCTCAACTATTCCATGATTCATCGTGCGATCGAAGGGTAACTGTTTATATACGCACTTGAATGCATCATTGAATTCGATTCAGCACCGCATAATCATCCTTCATCTCCAGGTATACAAATGTGTATTATATACCAAACAGAGTCGCGTTGCCCTCATGAATGTCTTGTGAATATGAAAATGAGCCGTGCCGCACTCATGAATCTCTGAAAGATCTTCGTCGGCCTGCGTTTTCGTTGACAATTATGACAGGAATAATACGGAAACGCATATATGTGTTTATGTGTAGACATATAGAAGAGAGATGAGACATCCAAAGGTGGAAGATGCTTTAATCCCAGGCACGATGAAAAGCGCAGACGAATGAAAAAATGGATTTATTTAAATCAGGTGCATACATTGATGGTGATTGTGAACTATTTATGCATAGGATAATTCTTATACGTTTCCTTTTTAAAAGAATTATGCTTCTTGCGCAAATTGAAGCTTTTCGTTTTACGAGCCAAATATGGTCAACCAAATGTTTTGTCAACCGCCTGTCGCTATTATCCAACAACCAAATTAATTACTGCTGTGTTAAAAGATCTTGCACTTGAAAGTTTCACAATGTTTTTTGTACTGTAAGTCGCATATGCGTATGAAATAAGCACTGCTGAAAAAAAATTTTCATCAAATCTTCGTTGCTACTAAAATATAAAAGCCTCACATTTAGCTGAAAATTTTACATGCATCACAACGATGAAACAGCCACGAAAATCCCTTTTACACTTAGAGTCTTGTCAGCCAATTAAGTTGATCTTTATTGTTCCAAATGAAATTGCATCTAAGTGCAGCGCACATCGCAATCATTACCATGCATACATGTTACAATTGCAATTATCTCCATTTCCTAGTCCGTGTACAATTCTCATACAAGAGAAGGACAGAGAGAGACAGAGAGAGAGAGAGAGAGAGAGACAGAGAAGAGTTTGCTCTTCTCAATTCGACTTAATAACAGAACCACATCAATATCCACGTCATCTTACGAGGTCATTTCTCATGCAAATCTCACGAGATGTGTGCGGAGCGCGCGCCTACTCCCGACGCCCAGAGATGCATATCACGACGTTAGTTATACGTGCGTGTGTATATATAGGTATATGGTTTAAGTAATTCCGGCTTTTACGTCTCTTTCGCTCGATCGCGCGCGATTGTGATTTATGCATTCTTTTTCTCCTCGGATTGCTTTTTTTTTATTCCCTGAAAAAGCGAGAGCTGCATAGTATTATGTAGCCGTGCGTTCACTTTCGAACGAAGCTGTCATCTAAATCTTGTTATCGTTCGTTTTTTTAGATCACCGTGTGCTGCGGTGCATATATCGAGTAAATTGTAAATTATTCTATGTAGATGGTGTGTGTACAATTTATATACTTGGCTAATCAGAGGAATTCAGAGTCAAACTGCTTCAAGTTGATTTTGAAATGTGTCGCGCTCTATGATTAGTGGCGATGTATGCCTTCTCCCTTTCAAAATCAAATCACTCAATTGGTACAAAGAAAAGGAACTTATTCCATGCAACCAATTTAGCAAACAATTTATGTAAGCTGTGAAGAAAGCAAGGAATATATTATTGATGTACAACTTTCCTTGTAACATGAGTATCGTATCATCAAATTAGCATCAAGTGAGTTAATGTGAAACAGTAAACTAATGGTAACAGACTTCAATTACTCTAAAAAAATTTTAAGTGATTCGAACATTTTTGTTGTCCGCCAGGTCTTTCTCTTTAGAATTGTCTCCTTTTTTAAAAAGTTACAAGATATTAACATTATCCGCATTGAAATAAAAAAAAAACTAACGTAAATTGAAATGAACTTTTTTGGCACCCAACACTACTAAATACCGTATATATACGAACACCTGCAGTACACACTCGATATTAAACATTGAGAATTCCATTTAAGTAGTATTAAATAGATACCACGTAATCATCATCGCTAAAGCCTCGTCTGCTTATTACGAGTGCATCTGAACGTCGACGTCGGCAGCAGCGGCAAAACCGACGAAATGAATGAATTGAAGACTGATGCAAATATCCGACTGATTGCACTTGCGCATACACACGTACACGCACTCACACCACGTTCTTCTTCTTAATCATTCTCTACATGCCTATCTCCTCCTCCTTCTCTCTCTTCATCTGAATAATTCTCCTCTCCACCTTTCCCTCTATACTCGCGCAGCCCGAGATCATAACTCGTCACGCTGCGATCGCGGCGTTTCCGGTGCTTTGTGTGTGTGCGTCTGTCTGTAAGTGTATGCGCGAGTCTTGGATTAACCGCGGGATCTCTCTAGATCTCCTCTCTATACCGTTGAACTTTACGATTGTCGACGCCGGACGACAGCGGGCCAAAAGAAAGAGACCCCGCGAGAGTGAGAGAGAAATAGAGAGTACACAGATCTTCTGTTCCTTTTCGTCTCTTCTCGTTTTTTTTTTTTTTTTTTTTTTTTTTCTGTTGGCATAGAAACATCTTATGTGCCACGTCCTTCTTTTCGTGGCTATAATGGTTACTTCATCGTGGGGCTGCCTTGTTTTTACCGCAAACCCTCTTCTCGCACTCTGCCTGTCTACAGTTTATATTTATATATTAATACGCGCGGTTGTATAATAGCGTATAACGTCTGGTTTTTAGTGCGTGCACCGTAAAATTTGGATTATCTGATTTTAAGGATGGGCGCAGGAAGTGTAGAGCGGTGCGCGCGCGTGTGTGTATTACATACGAAAATAGCCGCGCACGTATAATTTTTTGGGACGCTGCGGTGTGTTTGTCGAGCGATAGGCGCCCCCGTTTGTTTCGTATATTATCTGGATGCTGGATATGCACCGCCCGAGGGCGACTATTATGTATACCTCGGTTTTTCTTTTTTTATTGTCATGCTATTTTTGCGCGAGCGCGCGTTCGGATAACAGAGAGATTTGGTGTAATGGCACACACAGTCTTCTCTAGCTGTGAATCAGAGCTGCAGTATTTTATTATAAATAGATTGTCGATTATCTGTGTTTGTTTATTCACGCATCGCTCGTTTATGTCCGAGAAGGATCGTCGTTTCGTAAAAATGTCAAACTGGCTATTGCGTATATATTCGAGTGCAATATGTATATATGTATATATAATAAGTATAGGGAAATGATTGATTGCGCGAGTGCAATAGGCATGAGGCTAAAATTAATTTGTTGAGCGACATATCAACGATATTATCGTCCAACTCTCCAAAGCTGCTGATATTTCGCGTATATATATATAAGCTATGATCGTTTTTTTCTGCACTTTATATATATGCGACGCATGAAGAATGTCATTAGCAAGGCTGGAATTAACGCGGCAATATCGTAAGTGATGACTTGATAAATTAATTTTAATTATTACATATACCGACTCTCAATAATCGTTTGTCATATTGCAACTAGACTAAATAAAGATATTCAACGAAAGCATATAGTTAATGATCATTGGTTTTGTGCTTCACTTGCTTTTTTTTTCTATCTTTTTTATACATATCCGTTGAAATGTCATCAAGTATGCAAATGGTTTTGCAAAATCATTCATATTGTAAGGTACATAGATGTACATGTACAGTTTGTTGATATTTCAGAAATAGGGGAAAACGCTGATGAACCATACTCTTTTATCTTTGATGACTCGGCGGCTCTCCATATATGCGGCATAATATTAAAATGCGTAAAATTTGAATAAAATCGCTACGGCTGATTGCACTCCGCAATAAGCCCTACGGGAATCGTAAACACTCACACACACAGAGACCGAAGCTGGGCGGACAAAAGTGAACTCGAATCGCGTACGAAATGAAACACATTCCATTTGCTTTAGCTTATAGCTTTCATTAAAAATCCCCCAAGTCTCGTGTGCAGTGCGAGAGCCATATGCGCGAGCGTATATATTCGCAGAAATATGAGAAACGCTATTTTCGGAGAGAAATCTAGCTTAAATAAAAGAAATTCATCATATTTATCTGGCGCGCGGTAGTGCATATTTTATAATGAAGAGTAGCCGAGCGCCGCAAATGTGCATAATCAATCACGACAGCTATACAAACATTTAATATTCGTCTGCTCCAAATAGTCGAGAAGCTTTGTTTTCTTTTTTGATTGCTGTCGAACCGCGCGAGAACGCGCTAAATGTTAATCGCTTCCGACGATGATTGCCTCGTTAAACAATGCGCGCGCACTTTCTCCCACCCCGTCAGCTGATGATAAAACTGCAGCGCACGATCCAATTACTATATAGATAGACTATACAACACAACGGATTCTATTTAATTATAGCATTACGCGCAGCTGCGCCAGTTGAATGCCTATATAGGCGCAGTCAAAGTCGACGGACGCTGAAAAATTTATAATGTCCCGGGCTAAGAAAACAAACAGAGTGAGAGTCCGGTCTTGAAAACCTAAATGAATCGCGCAGTCAGTCAAGCGTAACAAGCGTATATAGTCGTGCTTTTAACTCATGACACGACTACGGCGACGGTAGAGAGGAGGGAGGAAGGAGGCAAAGTTAGAGTAAAAAGGGGTTATATATATGCACGCGCATATAGGTGCACGTAGGCAAGGAAAGAAAAAAGGTACAAAGCACTGACAAAGTGCATGGCTCTGTTTGATTATCCAGGGTAAATCGTTTATTTGAACGAGTTACATTAAGTTGGAGCGAGAGCGAGAAAGAAGAAAGCAAAGGGGAGCTATACGGCAGCAGCTGAAGATGGAAGCAGAGATTCTCGAGTTTTAGATCTCTGTGTGTATATTTTCTATTATATATCTCGGGATGTGTGGTTTTGCTGGTGTACGAACGCGTTGCCGAGAGATTATTATTAAATGTGACATTCTATACAATTTCTTTTCATGGAAAGGATTAAACAATTTAATCAGCGGCAGTTGGTTGAGCCAATGAAAGAAAGTACACATAATGTGACAACCGCACGAATCCGCAATTATCCAAGCTGAAAAGTCGAGAATTATAAAGCTATTGAAATTCCAATAAAAAAAGGAAGTCTGCAGAGTCAAAATACATCGCGGTACGAGTATTATCTGCCCTGCGTTAGACTCGCATTGTAGATGGACGCCCCCGAGGGCACAATAATAGCCCGTGTGCCAATCTCGGCCTTTTTATATTTGCTGTTCCTGCCGGTTAAGAGATAAGCCTCAATTTTAAAATTGCAGAGCGAAAAAAAAATTCCCTTCCCCATCTTTGATTAAATTTTCTTAACAAATAATATAGCGCGGCTCGCTACTTCATTCAATTGATCCGCATTAATAATCACGTACTTGATACAAACTATACCTTTTCCATTTTCTAACCTAATTATTAAACCTAATAATACGCCAAATATCCGTTTCCTATATTAAACGTTTTATAAAAGCATCAAACTCATTCGTATTTATAATTAAACACACGATGCTCGAACGAAACTGTATCAGTAGGATAACTGTAGTAGTCGACATTTATAACAGCTGGGGGATATAATTATTAGAAGAACCGAGCAAATCAACGGCAGGTAAATTATCCTGCGATTACACTGTTATAATAAGCGACTAATTTCGACTCGTTGCGTATATGGCGCTTTATTACAAGGCTTGTAACAATCGAGCATAAAATAGGCAGACAGAGTCCAAGGGTATCTAACCGTATCCAAACTACACACACACACGCTCCCGATTTCACGCCACATTAATTCTCGATGCGGCAACTATATTATTATACGCGTTCGTTATAAACGCAACTGAAAGAGAGTGAGAGAGATCCACCACTAACAATCGTATTTCGCAAACCGTCAAAAAGTCCCTGCAACTCTCTGCTATATTCCATACCTTCGTGGTAGACTATATAGAGCGTGCAGGGATGAAAGGGAAGAAAAAGCGCCGGGATTTCCGTATCACCGCGAGCGTGAAAAAAAAATCCGCAGCAGGATATAACAACAACGACAACCTCTTTCTTTTTTTTCTCTCTCTCTCTTCTTATTCTCCTTTCCCCCCGGTATACCGGTCCCCATCAGCATTCATCGCGATCCTAGATCCCCCGACACAATGCACTCGCGCATCCGCGAAAGCGCGCGCATATATACACATTATAGAGAGACGCCGCGGAGAGAGAGAGAAAGAGAGAGAGAGAGAGAGAGAGAAATAAAAAGAGAAGAGCAGCAAGAAAAATCCTATTATACCGCTGCGGCGGCGACGTCAGCGGCGTCGGTGGTGCATTTTCCTTGGTCTAGCCCCGAGGCTGATGCTGCCCTATCTTCGCTGCTGCTGCTGCTGCTGCGAGCTGTAACAAAAGCGCCAGCTAACGCTAGCCAGACGTCACTCGCGTGCATATACACGGGCAACAGAAGATGGAGAGAGAGAGAGCCGGGTATTTACTTATAGCAACGCACAGTGCACGCGTATAGTGCGTGCAGTGCACTGCCGTGAGCCTCGTCGCGGTGCATATAGCGGCAGCAGCGGCATCGGGTCGACTCGGAGCGACAGAGAGAGAGAGAGAGAGAGAGGGAGATGCAGAGTCCGCGAGGTCTATTTCGGTATGTCGTGCGGTAGGTTGTCGCCCGGCCTCGTAAATCAAACAGTCACAGACGGTTTATTTTTCCCTCGACTTTCTCTTGACGCGGCGCTAGAGACAGAGGGAGAGAGAGAGAGAGAGAGAGAGAAAGAGAGAAAGATGAAGGGACAAGGATAGAGAGGCAGAGAGGAGGGAGAGAAGACTTTATGCCAGCCCTCTATTCTCGACGTGCATCAGCGGTGAGGAAAGCTCGCGAGATTCCCGAGGTGTTGGAGCAAGTGAGAGCGAGAGAGAAAGAGAGAGAAATGGAAAGAGACGGCGGAATAAGGAATAAGGAGCTGCGAGCGAGCGCCAACTTGAGGGGCTATAAATTTTTCGGGCTGAAAAATGCGGGCGCGGGAGAGATATACAGACGGGATTGGGGAGGAGGGGGCGAGGTAAAGCCTGCGGCTCGAGATATCGAGCTTTGGACTCTTCGATTACGGACGTAGGACTTTTCTCCTCCTGTTTGAGTTTCCGCAGCCTTCGCGACTTGGGATACAGTCTGGCGATGCGTGTGACGCTTGGGGAATCGACTTGTGTGTATATATCTATACGAATTGTTTCTATGAGGAAGTGCAGCGCCCGTAGGATGTATTATACAGTTAAAGTTTTTTGACGTGAGTGGATCGAGGTGTTCGCCACTATATATTATAACTTCTGGAATTGTGGATTATCAAAGTCTTGGGTTTTGGTTACTCGTCGAATGCTATGATACTGTACACACGTTATATCATGCTTATTATTAATAATACATTCTAGTTAAGTCGGTCAGTGGACATACGCTCAATCGTCAGCGCTGCAATAACGTCGTCGCGCACCCTTTTGCACCCATAACTATATAGTTATTGCGCGTTTAATTGCTCAAAAATAGTGTATACACCGAGGCACTACGCGCACGCTCTCCACAATTAGTGTGGAAAACCGGGAAGACGAAACGCGCTCGACGCTAAATTATAATTTTACTGTGCATTTATATACGCCCATACACATATATAAGCATAACCCCTCGAGACACACGGGCGCGGGTTGACGTATCCGTAGGCGCGCATAATGTAAGCGTCATTATAATTTGCTTAATCTCTCCTAAAAGGCTTCTCTCCCTTCAAAGTCCTTTTACGCGCGAGATATCAAAACTGCCGCGTCTGCACGTTATTATGGGCCTCTCTGCATACGAAATCCGTCCTCACTTCTCTTCCTTCTCGTCGTCGTGCGCGCAGTTATCATTTCGTTCGTTCGTGTATATTATAGGAACCCTCGGACTGCTTGTATAGCGTATATAGATATACATAAAGAGACGCGGGCAAGCGAAAATAATCGTGTGCGTTGTGCACGTGGCTGGTGTGTATAAGCGCACGCGACACTCTTGCGCGCGTTATGTAACTCGGATGTACAGCCAAGTGTGTGTGTGTGTGTGTGTTTGCTCGGTAAACTCTCGCACTCTATATACATGCTGGACATCCGTTGATTCTGTTTTCACGAAATACATCGCGAGTTCGGCGAAGACTCGAATGTTAGTTTTGGTACATGGATGCAGTTTTCTGGTTGAACGGATTGATGTTAATTATGGGAAGGAGGAAGTGCTACTGCAATCGCTGCTCAAAGATGACGATTTTGAGTGTAAAGAATGCGTTCAATTAAGGGATGTGCTTTCATTGACTTGGCTTCCTTTGTTGCTACGATCAAGAGCATTGTGCACAATGCGCTTGCCTCGACTGATGCGTTCTTTGATTGGGTTAACTTGCAATTACTTGAAATTCTTTTAGATATGAATAGCGGAAGGTTAAGTAGAGCTAATGAAATAAAATCGTCGGTTTTAATCGTTACTTTAATAATAATAAACCTGCATACGCCTTATACTTTCGATCGTTTATGCACAAATTAACGCGAGCAGAGAGACCTTCTATACAATAATTCAAGCCCCGGTAATAATTCAATTATTGCTGCACATCGCACGTGAATTATAAAACGGTTTGAATTATTAGTTACAAATGCCTGTGTTACACCGCGGAAGCATTGTCACCTGCAATTACACCGTAAATAAATACAAATAATTTATTCAAATAATATTCCCATTAAACCTTATACCGATATATACAAAAGACAACGCTCCAAGCGTAAAGTACAGCAACAGCAGCAGTTCGAATCTAAATAGTCTACAAGAAACGTCCAACATCCCGCTCCATCAGCTCGGTCGATTTACTGCGTGCTGCCACCGCCACACGTCGCTATATATTCGTCAGTTTCACAGTGCAATGCATCAGCCTCTATATAGGTAGCTCCTAGTCGTCGTTGTCGACGTCGTCAGAAATAAAATGAGCACGCGGGTCAGTAGTAGCAGCAGCAGCAGCCTCTGGGCCTCTCTCTATCCGGATTAGTCGCCTCTCGGAGAAAGCAGAGCTCTCAAAGCACTCTCTCTCTGTCTTCCTGTCTCTGCCTCTCTCTTTCTCTCTTTTTCTCCCGCTACCCTGCAATTATTTATATTTTAATCATCCCCGGTGTGCTTCGCACTCGCGTAAAGAGGGGCTCGAAAGGGTATATAATAAAAGAGGTCACGATTAAAGTGGCGCGTGTACGCGCGAGTGTCGCGACGCGCATAGGAGATGATAGAGAGGGAAGAAGAAGAAGAAAACTGCATCAAGGTAGAGGGTGTTGTGTGTATGTATATAACGTTAGTGGTATAGAGGGAAAAAAGGGACGCGTGCGTACGATGGCGCTAACGCGAAAAGGGAACGCCGGGAATCCTAAACTCGTCCCTCTCGCTCTTTGTTGTTGCTGCTGCTGCTGCTTAGCCTCTTTTCTCTCTCTCTCTCTCACACACACACTTCTATTCTGCTCCTTCAATCCTCGGTGTCGGCCCGGAATCTCACGTATGCCTGCACGCCAGCAGCATTCGTCGACGTCGTCTTCGTCGTCGTCGTCGTCGTCGCCGTCGCCGTCGACGCAACAGAGGGAGAGAGAGAGAGACGCGAGAGCTTTAGTCAGCCGAGCGTGGAAAAAGGCGAGTCAACACACTCGTCCCTTATACTCTACTAACTCTCTCCCTTTCTCTGTTTCTTCCTTTTTGCGCCGACGCTCTCTTTTCTGCTTCTTCTTCTTCTTCTCTTCTCTTCTTCTCTTCTTCTTTTAAAAGTATCTTCTTATTGTCCTATTCACAGTTGGATATACTTCACGGGTGGATTCTTTCTAGCTGGTGAATTTCGCACTTTTATTTACACACAGAAAAATGTGGAATTGCTGCTTAAACGCCGCGGTGTATACGAGGGGTATTTCAAGCTCTGATTTCGTTATTACACTTCGTCTGCAGTCGAATCTCGACGCTGATTGTGTCTATAAATCGAGCACTTCTTTGCGGTCGGTTGAATAAATCGGTTGGTTTGATTATATAATGCTTATCGAGTTTAAGTTTTAGAGGCCAAAAAGGTTAGTTGTATAAGTCTGGCGCTATTTCAAGTTAATCAAACGGGTGTTCTAAAAAGTATATATAGTCTACAATTTGTGTCAGTTCATTTAGTTTATATTTCGAACAATATTGTTACCATAGTTCAATCATTTATAATTTGCTCGTATTATGAAAATTATTATGAAGTACGAAATTTTCGAGCTCACCAAGATGTAGTCACACGCATAAATCAAAACAGCAAGGGGCCAAGTAAGCGTGATTATGCATAAAATGACTTTCCTTTCATCAAGCCGATTTCCAAGGCATTTCAAAGACACGCGAATCTTTCCAAAAAGAAAGCAAAAGAAAATGGAGAAGAAGAGAGAGAGAGAGTGAAGCGGAGCAGTGCACTTCGCATAAACGAATAATGAAAATTCAATTCCTCCAGATTTAGCGAGGCCAAAGGAGCCAACTGCTCGTTGTCGTCGTCGACGCGTCGCCTTGTCGCGAAATAGTAGGTACACACACACATGTAGTCGAGAGTTGCGTACGTTATATAGGCGCCTTCCGAGTGCTTCGTGTGTCTGCCTTTCCTCTATATACTTCCAGTATATATCTCGGACTGTACCCGAGGTTCGACTCTCGTTTCCCTTCCTTCCTCTCCAGAATCTGCACGCGGACTCGGCAGTTTTGCGGATTTTACGGCCGCGTAGGTCGAGCTTGGCTCGTTCTCCTATATAAACTAAACTTGCCTCGAGTCGCGAAAGTGAGTGTGAGAGAGTGAGAGACAGAGGGGCGAAGGGGGAGGAGGTAAGATATAGCAGAGACGAGGAGAGAACCAAAAAAGAAAAACAGTAATATCGAGCGTATATAGTTGTAACGACCTTCGGCACGTCATAACTCGGAGGGAATGAGGAAAGGCGTTTTTTTCGGATTTTTATAGCGCGACTGTGTGACCGGAGAAGAGACTCTGGGATGTTGGGGAGATATGATTTTCACGATCGACCGTATCATCTGTACCGTCCGATTTATTATACGGCCTTTTCTATATGGTCCCTTGTTTTCTTATACCCTATAGATCCAGCGAATGTGCGGTACTATATACTCGTTTTGTCGTGAGAATATCGCGAGAGTTGAGAACAGTTACCCACGGATGCGGCAAAGTTACGGAATACGAAGCGACCGAAAGCGAGAGTCAATTTTTCGCAGCGAGACCAATGCGCCGAGCTAAGATACTGCGGTCCATGCGATCATACATAAAATTGCGATCTGCCCCCGCGCGCGACTCCCATATATACTTTATACACGTATAAGTATAAGCGCGGCGCGAAGTGCACAAATGGTCATACCCGATAAATATATGGCTGCTGGTGCGTTGGAGGATGATTTTGTATGGGATTTACCACGAAGCCGATTCGCGTAACTTTTAAGCCGACTTTTAAATTTATATCGTATAAAAGTTGCTGGGCGCGCGGTTCTGTGCGAGAGACTCTTTTTCCTTCTCTCCCTCTCTCATGTGGCTTATTTGCGAGCGTGTACCTAAATGAAACGACACTTATTATTGTCGTAAAAGTTTATTATTGTTCGCGCGATGTTATTTTTTTTTTATGATGGAAAGTCACTTATATTACGGAAAATGTTACACACCGGTTCCTTCAACGCAGATAAAGTTAAATGCGTATAACGTTTTTTTTTTTCGGGTATATGAAGTACGATTTTTTGCTTTTTCCGATTATTGCCTTGGGTGAGTAGGTATGTCGAATTATTCAGCATTTATATGTTTTTTTTATGAATTATGTTATGCTTTATGAGTTATAAGCGATTTAATCAAATTTGAAGACAACTATATCTGCATTTCACTCCATTATTTTTGCACATCTACATTTCTTCAAGGGAAGAAATTATCCTAGAGTTGAACAAAGTGGAAATTTCACTCAGAGGAGTCATAATACAGCATATTGTTCCGCTAACAAGGAACAAAGAAATTAAAAAAGATACAGAAAAGTTGCAGACGCCCTTAAAAAAGTATTACAGAATTCATTGCATTTATACTTCCTATCGCAGTGAATCGATCAGATTTTCAATAGCTTTGAAGCGAGATCGAAACTCGCCCCCCCCCCCTCCAATCTTCAATTATCCTACAGTCTGTTTTGTATTTCCAATGAATCGGAAGAAAAAGACCAGCCAGACCAACTTTATATAGCAATGAATGGTTTATTATACAAAAGACTTGGCTCAGCCTAAAATACCAATATAAAACGTTATAAGCCAATGCATATTTGAACGTCTTCTTAGTACTTCCAATTAGCTGGAAATCCGACAACTTGGACCAACTTCAACTTGCACAGGACGATTTATCATATTATGAAGAACTACAGGTCACACTTAAGTTCGTACATTAACCTTAATTATTATAACTAGAAAAAGGCACGGAGAAGAAAAGAAAAAGAGAGTCGCCCGTTTATAGTTCCAACGTCCCCTTAAAAGTCGAACATAAAGTCCGAAACTAGCACTAAAGCTTTGTACAAAAAACGAACAAAGTTTCTCGCAGCGGCAAAGTTTTTCGCGATATCGGGATTTCCGTTAAAGGTAAAACAAAAGCCACTTTATTAGATGAGCTCGAGCCCGAGCTGCTGCTCTCAGAGAGCCAAAGCGAGAGAGAGAGAGAGAGAGAGAGAGAGAAGGGTATACTTGCCTCTCTCTGCTTTGCAGCTCTGCGAATATATCGCGTAACCGCTGTTGGCACTGAGAGGGAAAGAGGAATCTGGTCGAGGCAGTACCAAGAGATGTAGGTTGAAATCGAAGCCATTAGTCGAAATCGACACTTGGCCTAATGGCTATTCGTTTACACGGCGAAAGTAGTAAAAAGGGCCATTTGGGCCAAAAAGAAGAGAAAGAGACAGAATCAATAGGCCAACAACTCTCTCTCTCTCTCTCTCTCTTTTCGTTCTCGTATCTATATATATAAATACATATATATGTGTGTGTGTGTAGCGCGACCTCGAAACGATCCATTTCCGCTAATCTTTTTCGACAACTTTGCATGTCTTTCCGGGTTAAATTAACTCGGCGATGCGGCAACTATATATATTATACACGTTCGAGTTGGCTTTTCGCGCCGTCGCGTGTTTTACATCGTGTGCTAAACAAATTGATATAGATAGCGGAAACTCGAATAATGCCGATGAAGCTTGGGTCGCGAAGCTTTAAAAAGGTTGTAAATTATACAACAAAGCGTTGCGTTTATACAATATATTGAAATATCTGTCAATATGCTTCCCCTTCTATAATAACATTCTTTTTCGATTGCGCATATATATATATATATATATATATACGCATATACTGCAGAAAACAAATAAAAAATCAATAAAAAGAGAAACTGTTGTTTTTCGAATAATACAGAGCAAGTTTTTCCCATTTGCTCAACCGAAACGCACGCACGCACTAAACGAGAAAGAAGATAACAAGAAAGAAAGGAGACCCAGAATTACACTCGTCTACTTTCAGCCATGAAAATATTTATTTCTCACGTGTCCCACCGCGAGAGTAGCACCTAACCTATAATACTCATACGCACAGAAACAAAAAAAAAGAAAAGAGAAGAAACCGAGAAAGAAAAGAAAAGAGAGAAGCATGACGCGCAAAACAATGCTTCAAGTGGTCGGTCTGTCGCATAGCCCTATAGTAAACCCTCTCTTATAGAGAGAGATGCCGAGTGCTCACCCCCGACATACATGCACCGCTATATGCGAGAAGCCGATAACTAAGGGTAAGCTTCGATAAGTGCGCGGCGAGGACTTAACGAGCGTGAGAAAACAGGGGAGGAAGAGGAGAGGATCGAGCGATATAGACGAGCACATATATATATACACGTGTAACACGCGTGCAGTATACACTGCACACGAGTACTACTACTACTACTGCTACTGCTGCGATGTAATTTAATAAGCTGCTCGCGCACACCTGGACTCTCTGCATATACATATACACACACAAAGGCAACACACGGGCCAGTTCGTGTGTGTGTATATATCAAGTATCGGGAATATTTGATCGCGCGCGCACACGCCCCATTGACGCTCATTTCACCGCGGGAATAACCTGCACCCGTCGTCTAAACTGTATAATACGCAGACGCGCTCTGCGCAAGGTGTGCACATGCATATATCGTATAGGAACGAGGGGTTGTACGTATACACTGCACGCTTACAGCTATCCAATTTCTCAGTTTTGCGTTGCCGTATTCAACTCTCTTTCGGAGCGTGTCTCTCTCGGAGGCTGGGGGGATGGCCACTCGTCTCTCTGTCGTCGCACCTTTTTGTCGTCCTCCTCCGATACACGTGTGCAATTGGATATATATGGGCTTATAATATACTTTAGTCGATGCTTGAGATGGCCAGCAATCATCGCCAATCGCTGGAATAATAAAAGCCATTGCCCATCGTCGAACCGCTCTCGCGCGATAATTTTGACCTTGAGTCGCGTCTTTGATAACCATTATACGTTACGCCTGCTTATAAACTGCTTATAATATATATACACGTTATAGCACATTTATTGGCTCGTTTAGAAAGCCAATCGTGTGTGATATTATTCATAATTGGGCGAATGTTTGAAGGGGGGGGAGGGGATATATATAACGGTGCTACAGTTTTGAGAGAAATTGTTTATAGCGCCGTACACACACCGCGTACGCTGGATTGCTTTTTTTTTTAAAACGATAACTGCTTGGAAATTATTTGCAAGAGTGAATATTGTTACCGAGCAGGATATATCGGGAGAGCCGGTCTCGCCACTCTGCTGCGCGCGCCGATTGAATACTTGCCGTCCTACGCCGTATCACTTATAGCTGCTATATGCGCGATGCACGATTGGCGTTAGAAAAGTTGGATTACGTAACGGTTCGCACCTGCTGCTGCTGCTGGTGCTAAGCTGGTACGGGATATACTCGCGCTGTGTATAATAATTTTGTTATCTTAGATCTTTAGAGGGACGTATACAGCATAAAGGTTTTGTGAATTAGTTATACTACAAATTATTATATAGGCTGTGAAAATGAAAATTTTTATTGAACTTTTCTTATTCATAGCATATAAAATCTTGCACTGTTGATTTTTTTTATTTAGCGGTTGACGTATGAAAAATCCCAGAGGGTCAATGTATATCCCATACGATTTCACAGCTAATAAACGTAAATTGCACGCTAAAACGTATCGCGGCCACGTTCGTTCGCTCGCGAAAGATAACACAGCTCACCGAATTATTGTCGAGGTGAAATATATACGTTCTACACACACACACACACGAAAAGCCGCGAGAGTCGCTGTTAAACTTTGCGATATCGGCATCGAGTCGCTCCAATTTCTTCGCGCCTGCACTCGTAGAAGATAAAAGAAGTAAATAACAGCTCTCTCCCTCGCGCGCGCGACTTTTTCCCTATACCTTTTCGATCTGAATTTTTTCCCATCTCCCGCCAGCAGCTTATAATTTCCAATAATAAATCAATCCGCGGAATTGCAAAGCTCCACGCAACCATGCATTGATTCGCGATCATCAAAGTGTTGACTTATAATACACACATATATACATATCGAATATACGTCGGTTGCGTGCGTACACCCATAAGAGTGTGTAATTATACAAAAATATCCGCAGCGATTGTGCGATATTGCGCTTTGCTCTCGCGGCCGATAGTCTATCTATCCTAAATCATTCGCTGCGGCGAATAGTTTAGCGGCGCGCGAAAGGCATAATGCTTGCATTATAAAAGCCGGCCGGGGTAACCGTATGACACTTGGCAATTATATGGCGTTCGATTATACATCAGTTGCGAAAACTAAAAGTCGTCGACGCGCGCACATGTATGCGAGTATGTATATATATATATCCATACCAATAATGCGCGTTACGGTTATTTGCTACGACGCGGTCGTTACATCCATTCCGCCAATTAATCAACGTAATTCACCCGATAATGTGCAACACCTGGTATGTAATACCAGCACTTTCAATTACAGAAAATTCGCGCTCGGTTGTATGCATAATAAATGCTAACTCGCACCTTGTCAGCGCTCTGTTTACGCGACTAATTTTTCTATACACGTGCGTAGTAGAACCTCGCGGGATGACTGATTCGCGGCATAAATCTGAAAATATTTACAGAACCCGCCTCTTGATTATACACGTAATAAAGCATTTTTGTGTATACGCGCCTATATATATATATATGTATATAAAAGCGACTGCATTTTTGTCTCGAAGCAATGATTCTCTCGGTCGCGGCACGAAATTATTATCGGCTCGAATTACATTATGGGACTTTGTCATTAAACCGGGTATTCGTTTTAATAACGAGCATAATTCATTGGGCGCCATAAATCGCATAATCGCGAGCCGCCGCCGTCGCCGCGCGTTTCACTACCTCGTTTAGCACCGCCTTATGGCAGCGCGATACGAATTTTCCCATCGAATACTTCATAAGCGAGTGTTATGTACGGATAATACGCGAACTTGCTAAAGCAGTCGGGAGAGATTTTTTACCCCTGCGTCTTCTGTGTTTCGCGATTATAATATACTTGCGCGCATAAATGTATATATTGTAATTCAAAAGTTGGATACAGTATGGCATATATTTTAGACATGCATAAATTTAAATAACGCTTTCATAATTTATATATATATAATAAATTACCATACATCAAGCGAATCATCACTTCTTTATCAAACTTTTCAAATTACATTTTATTACGTTGAGGATATAGGAGCCAAATGTTCCTTTAATCCTTGAACCCTCTCTGCACTCTGAACCTCCAATCATCGGGAATCCGCGAAAAGATAGAGAGGCAAGTGCTTAGCAGCCGGCATCGTAAAAACGAAAAGCACTCAAATCTCTCGCAGCGAATGGCTATAACATCGCGCGCGAAATACCCTGCATCTTGAGTGCATCCGAGCAAAGTAAACGCGTTTCGCACT
This sequence comes from Megastigmus dorsalis, assembly GCA_900490025.1. Lineage (NCBI taxonomy): Eukaryota > Metazoa > Arthropoda > Insecta > Hymenoptera > Megastigmidae > Megastigmus > Megastigmus dorsalis. The sequence continues at coordinate 13,524 of UELU01121536.1, read as the reverse complement.
AAAAGAAGAAAAAGAAAAAACAACGGCACATTCATTCGATCAAAACGAGGCTCATGCATATTATACACTCGTGAGACATCTGCTGCTGCTGCTCACTGTGGCCCTTATCAGCTAAACTGCAGGCGCGCGCCAAGAGAGAGAAAGAGAGTGACATCGCAGTAGCAGCAGATCTCTTTTTCCTCCATGGCCAATATAGCGAGCGAGACAATAAAATAAAAAGCACCGCTGTGTGTATGTGTGTGTGTCGACCCCTAATCGCTTTCGCAATACCCGTCGTCCGCTTGTTTACATTTAATTCGAAAATGATCGAGTGCGATGCCCTTGCCAGATCAGCAGTCAGCAACAGCAGGAGCAGCAGCGGCGTCAGGACACTCGGGACCCGACTATATGAGCGATTGCAATTTCATTTACATTTTGCGGACTCGTTTGCTGCGACGGCAGCAGCTCCTATACACTCCTGCATTCTATCTCGCTCTCTCAGCTGCGCGATCCTATCTGTGTGTGTGTGTGTCTGCTCTACATGTAAACAAATGCGCCGGTGCTCGTATTAAATATCACGAGCCCCGCGAATTACGAAATGACGCTTTTAGAAACTGGATTTTCTCGATCGTGCACCACACTCACACACACATACACAGACTGATGGAAAATGTGCAGTGTATACGTGTGTGTTTGTGCGAGCATATGGGCATAATAAAACTTCGCCTTGGTCTTGCACGAGTTTTGTATCGCCACGCGCGCCCCGCGCACTCTCTCTCTCTCTCTCTCTCTCTCGACTCTAATTCTTCGATGGATATATTTTGCACAATGGCTTTTATTGGTGGGATATCTTGGGGCCGCACGTGCGCTCGCGGCTCTCCATTGGATTATGAGGCTGATTTTTTTCCGATGAGACGATATATCAAGTCCTTTGTGTGATGTTATAATTGTTCGATGTACATCGTTGCAACTGTCTGCGGACCTGATTATTGAGTAACGCGTCTATTTTTAGCCTTTGTTTCGTGGGGCTCGAGGGGTTGGTTCGTATTGAATTTTGATGATTTTCAATTTGTTGCGAATTGTGTGATGTATGTTTATTGGATTGAATGTTATATGCAATTTGTATATGAACGACTCTCGAAAAGTACAGTAAATCTAAATATATTCAAGATGTGAGTCTTCCAAGCTTAACCTAATGGTCGAAACAAACTGTATACATATATTTTAAATGATTGCAGTTTTTTATATATTGGATTGTCAAGAATTCAAAATTACACAATATGTATTTTTGCAGAGAACGAGCCATGTACAGATGTACCGAATGTGGCCCTTTACAAATTGTTATGTCAGATTTGTCAAATTGATGATTAATATAAGACGCAATAATTGCATTTAATATATGTATATTAATTAAGCGAATATATATATATATATATAACTAATATTCATGAATTTCTCAATAATTTTTTGCTCAAAGTGTTGAGCAATCTTTATTATTACTAATAAATTTTGTACGCCAGATGTGCTCTAAATTCGGTCACACGTACGACTGTTCCTCGCGATTTCTCTTAAAATTTCAATCTTAAAATATACCACTGTGTCAAAATATTAAAGTTCGTTAATTGGCACGTAAACTGAATTATTATGGTAACATATTCGGCTTAAAAATTAAACGATATGATATTTTTACATTACATAAACTGAGTATTATAAAAAAACAAAAATGGGGAACATATGGTTTTTAAGAGCGAAATCTTTAATGTTTAAAATATCGGTGCTCAAACCATTTACTTGATGTGAATATAACTTTTACATTTTAGTATATGACATTCGTTACTGCAATAATTGCGTATTTTTTTTTAAATTAACTCTTTACTTCAGCTGCTAAAAAGTTACGTCAAATTCGTTTCTGTTAGGTATACCATTTTGCTATTTCTCCGTTGTCACTGACAAACAGCGATACACAAAGCATCAACGCGTATAATTTAAAAGTGTCGCATAATCCTGCGTAGTTCACTTCTTAAAGAGCAGAGATAAGCGTACTTATAAACGCTCAACGAAAACAGAGCAACATTCGCCGAATAGAATTATTTATGCTGAAATTGGAATTACACCTCAATATCCGGTGTGCTTTGTGAATGATTTCTAAAAAAGAAATCCACGTCGCTAGCTGGTGCGCAGAACAGCGAACAAAAAGCCGTCCGCGCAAACTCGTCGCGGCCGGTGCTCGCCAAAATCCCATTTAATTAAAAATCCCGCAACCTTAATCCGCAGCGCGCGTCTCCTCTACACGCTACTACCCTCTAAAAAAAAAAAGACAAACATAACGGACAACAAAGTACACACACGCGCGCGCGCGCAAACGCAAAAAAAAATAAACTATATGAGCCAGTAAAAATTATACAAAGCCCGACGCGCGCTTGCGTTTACCATAATGAAATGGAATTATTCAAATGGCAACTCGCGGAGCTCGGCGATATGTATATACGTATACCGCAGAGTACCTAAATCACGCCGCGCACGCCCAGCGAAAAAACTAACGGCGAGCGCCCGAAGGCTTTTTTCCGCGCCGCGTTGATACTGCGCGCCTTTCCTCTCTCGCTTGCGCTCTTGAGGATAGAGAGACAGAGAGAGAGGGAAACATTGGCGCGCCGCGCGAAAACGAGCCTGTATAGTGCCCTGAGGGTCCTTTTTAGGTCGCGTTGCCGCTGTCGCTCACCATCACCACCACCACCGCCACGTGCAGCAAAGGAAAAGCACAGAGCTCGCGCATTCTCTGCGTGCGTATGTAAGAGCTGGAAAAGCCGGGCTGCGAGAGAGGAAAACGCCCGCGCGCGCGCATACGCATATATATATATATATATATGCTATGCCGCTGTGCAGTGTAATTGCTGCCGGTGCGAGTTAACAGCTCGTAAATGCCGTGGACCTGCTGCAGAGCAGAGCGGGACTTTTAGTTTTTTTTTTTTCTGTTTACTGGGCCCGACGTATAATATACGAGTTCAGCGCATAGATGTTGAGGGGGAAGATTCCCGAAAAGTCTTTGTTTATGTGTAAATAGATACTGCTAGCGGGCGATCCGAATTTCCAGGGCGTGACTGCACATGCGCGCACCTTTTTTAATTTTCATCATTTTTATGACAGACCTGTGTGGAAAAATGAGAGAGGCGCTAATGACATTATTTACTTTTTTCATTTGCAAGCGTTTCCTTTGTGAAAACATCAAACTACGGTTAGTTACATCGGACATTTACTTAGCTTGCTTTGATTAAATGTTGCCTAAAGTAACAATTTTTGAATTGTTTATATTAATGCGTTTATGTATATGACGTACATCGTAAGATGAATCGAATATGCCCATATTTCATTCGCTTTGAAAAATATTGAAGAATTTCTTCCTCGAAATGTATGCGCTGGACTTTTTTGCAAAAATCGCTCAAAGGCGCTTCAAATTTATCATCCATATATGAATGCAAATATATATACTCTAGATAGCGTTCGCCGATGCACATTTTATTAGCATTTCTTTGCAGACTATTTTTTTCCAAAAAAAATACGCTTCAAAATTCCCAATATTAACTTTGAATTATTTCAATATTCACTCTTCCCGCTCATCATTTACGAAAGTTCGGGTATCGCAAACAAATCTGCGGAAATTTCATCGTCAGCCATACGCTCTGTGTACATTATAAAACGTGCTTTACGAGATGCTCGAAAAGGAAAAATCGTAAAATTAATCGTTAAATATCACGGATTATTGACAGAACCATCGAGACCATCAGTTTTAATGAAGGTTTCGACACACAACTTTTTTCCCTCCCTCTCTCTCTCTCTCTCCGCCCCCTTTTCAATCCCTCTCAATCAAAAGATCGCAGTTAAATAAATTGGCGAGGAGCACAACATCGTCGCGGTTCTCGCTCTCTCTCTCTCTCTCTCACTCGCGTGCGCGCGCAAACAGATGCACTGCCGCAGTTTCCTGTGGTTATTACATCGCACCCCGCATACACACACACATAAACGTTAGGCGTGCGCTCGCGCAGCAACAGCAGCAGCAGATATATATTCAAATGCGGGAGCGGCTGAATTTATTCGCGTGTGCTCGACCTACTGCCGGATACACCAAAGCGTTCTAATTGCGGCATCGCTTTTTCCCTTCTGTCCTTTTCACGTGAAATAGGGAGAGAGAAAGAGAGATATATATATAGAGGAGGGGAAAAGGAGATCGCGTGTGCACTTGGGAATCGCTAGGCGATAAGGCCAGATTCGCATTAGCGAGTAATATATATATATATATTCATAGACGTGTTTTTCGCGGATTTCTCACACTCTATCTCTCTCTCCTTCTATCTCTATCTCTCTCTTCTTCTCCCTCTTTTGCTTCCTTTCACGCGGCGCTCGCTTTAAGATACATATATTTCTTTTATGTGTACTACATATATATATATATATACGTGTGTGCGCAGACACGCACACACTAGTCGAGCTTTATTGCGGCGCTTTGACCGGGTAATGTACGAGTTTCATTAATTTTGGTATTACGCGGCCGTGGGGCTCGTTTTTTTATGGTTCTAAATTTTACTGCGCTGTAAACGCGGCCGCTTGCGCGTGCAGCAGCAGCAGCAGCGATGGTGCGCCTTTTAAGGCGAGCCTTTTCGCGATGCATTGCGATTAAATGTAGACATCAAAGTGGATCGTATATTTTAACTTGTAACCAGGGGAATGGTGTTTCTGCTTCAAATATTAATAACGCAAATTTTGCGAAGGCATAACGATTGTGGCAAATAATTTTATTTGTTTATTTCTTTCTTTTTGTTTCTTTTTTTTTTCTTTCTCATTGGCGCGATATGCGCTAACGTTTTAATGCGTGGGGCTAAACTGGGTCATTACTGCGGGCAATATTAAATATATCATTTGAATTAAAATTGAAACTCGTTTCACTGCGAATAAGGGAAATTCTAGTTTTAGATGTGTATCAAAAGTTATATATAGATCTTAAGAAATATGTATATATATATATATATATCAGTTTTGAATGTAGTACGCGAAATACAAAAGTTTCTTATAAAAGTATTACATACATAAGATGCAAAGTTTTCTATATAAAGTTTGATCCCTAAGGCTTCGAATGCGTCTCGAAAACGATATTATGCATTTTGTTCCGATGCATCATTTGTTTATTTAATAAATTACTGCATCAATCTTGTGAATTATAAAAAAGTAGTTATATAAGTATCAAGATTTTATTAATTAGCCTTATACCTTCTTCAGACGTCGCAGTAGAAATACTTTTTAAAAGGGTAAGAATTCCTTGAATTTTTTTCGTCAATTCAAGCTGCTGCACAGGTATTGGAACATTCTTGAAACTTTTAAGCGGATTTTACATTGTTCGTGAAAAAAATTGCCAATCAGAGTTTACTCTAAATAATCGATTTAATCCTTACAAATAGTATACGATAACTTGTATAGAATTTAATCAACAAGCTTTTCTGCATTCTTTTCGATAAATACTCTTGCGAACTATTCTATTAAAAATGTGCACCATTGCGTGTTTGAATTTCGTATTTTTCATATTCCATTGATACATATTTTAAATTGGCCGTCGTTCTAATTTAAAGTTGTAATCCATTACACGCTTGATGCACAATTCCATTACCCAAGAAATTTTCATACACGTTTATAACACAAAAGAATAACTGTTGAACTTTTGAGCAGACTGGCATAAGAGATATCGAACTCAATTGAACAGCTCGTTATGCCTTTGAAAAGATAAGAACTCGCGGTCGCCGTGCGCGAGTAGTTCAGACTCAATGAGCTCGGAATAGCGAAAAAAAAAATCTAATTGCCCATTTTACCTCCTCCACTTCCGCCGCGCATATTTCGTCAAGGCAAACCCATTCGATCCCGATTTCCACTTTACGACCACGGCAGCCTCGCGGCCTAGTAAAAAAAAAACGAGATCACTTCAGCTCTCTCTCCCAGTTCAAAAATCTCGATTCACATAGCCGCACTGCACTCGAAGAGCTTTCAGCCTCGAATCTCATTCAGAGAGACCCCCCAAAACTCTCTCGGCAGATATATACTCTCAACCGTCATATGCTCCATCTCCCGTTTGCTCTCGGGATATTAATTTCGCCGCTCTACGAAATATTCCGCGTATCGTTAAATCCCCCTCCGGCGTTGTAAGATACGGGACGCGGCACTTTATTGCTCTAGGGCCTCGATGACGGAAAAATGGCGCCGTGTATATATATACAGCGGTATTGGTACAGGAGCGTTATATAGAGCGGCCGGAAGGAGTTTCGCGTTCTATATAACGTCTTTGGGACAAACTGGGATGTGTGCGAGCGTCGCGAAAGAGAGAGAAGCTAAAAAGAAACAATCGGAGCTCGCGGGGCTGTGTGCGAAATGTTTCCGACTGCCGAGACACGCGAGTTTTAGCAGGTGCATGCTACATTCGTGTTTCCTGATCTACTTTTAGTTCGATCTTTTCTTTTACGAGTTGCGACGCGTCTCGCTCCTGGGTTCAGTATAACTTTTCTACGTTCTACGAATATGTACATTATTTTAAAAGTATTTCGTGGCATTGCAACTCTTCGAATACAGATAATTAGTATATTTTATGAATAAAATTTTACATCCAACTTTTCAATTATAGATGTTACCTAATGCCTTGCGATTCCGTCAAGTTCCGAAGCTAAAAGACGAATCACGAGCGTATAATAAAAGAAAATATACAGCTCGAATCACAGAAGAATCGTTACGCGAAATACTATTAGGTAGACACATAGGACTTAAATCCTGGTGAAAGAAAAATTCGCGCCGCGCCCAGCCGTTAAGCTCTTTTCCTCTCGGCGAAAAGCTCTCCTCGCTCGTTTATCATGTATTTCCGGTAGAAGAGAGTGAGAGAGAGAGAGAGAAAGTTCGATCGGGGCGATTAGGACTCTAACGAATGGCTCGCGCACACAGGTCACCGAGTTCACTGTGTTACACACTGCTGTGCGTTGCTCTCGAGACTAAAGGAACAACGCCACCCCTTAAGCAACGAAGTCGAGCATTAATTCGAAGGCAGAGAGAGAGAGAGAGAGAGAGAGAGGAGAGTAGAGAAAATCGCCCAAGGGGGTGGACTTATCGATGGAAATTGATTGATAATAAAAATTGATGGCGCGCGTCGATCTTAGTTTTCTCTCTTGTACGAAAGGGGGATGAATGGATGTAAGAGAGAGAGAGAGAGAGAAAGAGAGGGGGGGAAGAGGTTTGTTTTTCTAGAAGAGCTTGTGTTATATAAGGGTTCGGTGTGCGAGGGACACGCACACGCGATGAGTTTGTTACGGCGGCGCGTGTTTGTCGATGGCTAAGTTTTTCCATCGGCCGCAGGCCACGTTGTATTACGAACCGGGCTTATATTCTGTGCGGATGGAGTGAGCTTTTGTTTGACGGGTCTTGTTGTTAAACAAGTTTGGGTTGCTGCTGCAGACACGCGTGCCGAGGGTTGGCCTATGCCATTGTCGATTGTTGTTGTTTGTAAAATATTTGGCGTAGCGGGGGATTAAGGGGAGGATATCTCCGCTGGTGTATGCGCTTCTGTACGCTTACGAGGACTTTTTTCTTGGAAGGGTGTTTCTTGAGATGAAGATGAGATCGTTGATGTGTAAGGAGTGGGTACAAAATTATTAATTATTAAATAGACGTCGATTGAAATTATAGAATAATAAAAAAAAAACTGTTGATATAATATATCGCAAAATGTCAGAGGAGAGTGCATGTCTAAGAGGAGATAATACTTCAAAGAAAATAAATTGCATGAAAAGTATAATGGTCGAAATTAACTGGCAGTGTGTGCGTATATATATATTTGTTCTTTATAAGCTTTAAATTAAAGAGCTCGAATGGCAGCATTTTCTCAAAGAGCATTTTAAATCCGATTACTTCACGAAAGAGCTCTGCGCACATCCATTGAGAAAAAACAGTTTTTAACTTGATATATATATATATATATACATCCGCCTGATTTACAACCTCATCAATCCATATTAGTTGAGTCACGTGCTCTCGGACATTTATTAACACTAGCGCTCGAAAGTAAAATTAATAACTGGTCGGTATCGCGTCCAGCCATCTCATGGTAGACAAAAAAAAAAGAGGGAGAGGGGAGAGAGAGAACAAGAAGAATATCCCCGTAAAATGACACCAACGAGGGAAGAAAAAAAAAACCGAGAAGAATAAGAAACAAAAAGAAAATAAAGGAACCTCGCGTCCTCGTGAACGTCGAACAGAGAAAGAGAGTGAAAGAGAGTGTATATAGACGAGAAGGAGGAGGATAAAAAAGAAGAGAGAGGAAAGCCCATTGAAAGCGCCTCGCGCGCTCGCTTCTATTTACGAGAATTTACCGCTCACTTAGGGGCTGCGGCCTTAAAAAATACACACCCTGCACACAAACGCACATACACACACACGCACGCGTACATACGCTTCCTCTCCAGTTTCTAATCAATTATACCTGGGCGCATATAAGATCGTCCACCTGATGCCCCAACCCGTCGCCCATAACGTAAAGCACACACACACACACACACAGACACATATACATACAGTAGCGGCGCGCAGCGAATTCACTTTCTCTCTCGTCGTTCGGTCGCGCGCGCGAGAAGCGGGTCGTCGTTTATACAGGGGGGGCTTTAAGGGAGTTTTGCTGCGATCTAGATAACCGGGGGCTTTGTATGCCTTTCGCACGTGTCCTTACATGTGTGTGTGTGTGTGTGCCTAACGTAGATGCATAATGAGCTCTAAGCCGAAAACGTGAATGCGCGTGTGTGTGTGTGTGTGCGTGTAAGAGAGCTCCAAGGCTCTGTACACCGCCGGCGCGCGTTTCAAAGGGAATTGGAGGTATATAGCGAGAGCGAAGAGAGAATCGGGAGACATGCGAGCCGAGTGTGTGTGAGTGTGTATATAGAGGTATTATAATGGAGGAATGGCAAAGGGAGTAAGCGGAATAATAAAGTAAGGATGAATGATGGACGGATGAAAGGTGGAAGCTGATGCTGCCGCTTTACCTTCTCTTATTCTCTCATTCTTCTTATTCTTCTTCCTCTTTGCTCTTGCTCGGTCGCGCGCGGATATATAGAGGTAAATCGATTAGAAGAGCTGTTATCGTACGTCGCGGGCTTGAAAAGTTGCCTGGCTATCTGGAAAATGTTTGCCAACCGATGTACGATGGCTATATATATATGCGGAATGCGATTATACGGACGATTATTAAACCCTCGCGGGTATATATAAAGTTAATGCGGCGCGTGCGACTCTCATGCGCGAGGTCGTAAAACGCTATAGCGCCGCGCTCGTTTACCTCAAAAGTATACGCGGATGATGCATTTCCGCGGATATACGCGAATTTAACGAAAGATGCTTCGAATGCCAAACGATTGTGCGCGATGTGTGTTATACGTGAAAGCATGATTTCACTCGCGAGGTCGCGCGGGTAAAACTATATCCGAAACGCTGCAAAGTAAAGGTTTGACCCTTCTTTTATATTATGAAACATGCGCGCTCCCGGGAGCTGCACAATACCGTACACATATACACGCGCTACTAAACGAGTCGTCCCCTGAAAAACAACGTAAAACGGCATAGCGGCCTCCCCGCACATGTATACACACCCTTGGCCTCGTCCTCTTCACGGACTCAAACTCTGCAGTGGTGCAGCCCTCCGAAAATCCAGAATCATGATTCATCCCACACCAGAACTCGCTGGTCGAGCTCCTTCCTATATGTAGGTATATGCTATTTCCTCGTTAACGGCGCATTTTTTCCCCTTCGTCCCCGCACGCGGAAACAGCCTACTATAATGTACGACCAAGATAGTCGAACTGTGCACACACACATACTCACGCGCACACGAGAGCCTTGAAAGTCGCGAAAACGCCCGGCGAAACGAACGGGAAAGAGAGAGAGAGAGAGAGAGAGAGAGAGAGAAAGAGACTCGGGATATTCGCGAACGTCTGTGCAAAGACACGCGAAGGGGTGCCTTCTCTTGTGCGTGTATACCCATGCAATGCGTATATATATATGTAGCAAAGAGAAAGAGAGAGGAGGGGGGGGGGCAGAAGCGCAACGACGGCGCGTCCCTTTGTTTGCCTCCCTCGTTTCTCATTCTCTCCTTCTGGACGCCTCTTCGCTTGCTTCTCTCTTCTCTCCTCTTTATACATCCCGAGCTGTACTATATATCGCGCGACCGTCTGTGTATCCTATATATACGCGTACGCTGTGTGAGTGTGTGTGTGTGTGTGTGTGTGTGCGTGCGTCTATATGCGACTCTATGCGCCCCATACGCCCACATCTGCCTGCACGTTTACCATTACATATATACATATATATTTCGAATAGCTGGCTCTCTTACTCGCGTATATATATATATATATATAGGTCTTGCAATATCGCAGCCGTGCAGCGCACGTTATGGTATGCGCCACGCGCGGGGGCTGAAGCTTCGCTGCAGCTGCAACATTCTGCTCTGACGCGGAATTTATTAGTCGGGAATTGATAAAATCAGTATTGAACTTTTTGGCTGTACGGGCTTAATCTTAATAAGTGAGAACGCGGAATGTGCAGTATATATATTAAATGGTCGTGCGTCGACGTCCGTATGACGGGGGGGGAGCTTAATTGAAATCGACACAAGAATATTGCACGAAGCGTTTTGTAAAGGATCTGCCATAGCGAGCTTTACTTTTACAGACATGGTAATTAATTAGTTAGCACAAGCGGCGGATATCGAGTGACTGTGATGGGCTCCTCTCTCGCCGCGGCTATATAACGAGGCATCGAATATCGCATTTCTATAATTAGGGACGGTTTTAATATGCTCAATGGAATGACGCGAGTATGTTTTGAGGGAATTAATCGATTTGGTTGTACGAGTGTCTCGGCGCCGCATATTTTGCAGCCTATCGGTAATGTAATATAAATGTACCGTCGACGTGCCTGTTTATCTCTTAGTTTTTAAATTTGTCACAATATTTTCGTACTGACGAAAATTTTCTTTTTTGTTTTTAATCAAGTTCATGTTAGGAAATCCGTTTTAATCTGCTTTCCACGCATCCTTTACCGTACGTTATTTAAAACTTTTCAATAATGTGCACAATTACTTGTCTAATCAATTTTCGCAATAAACAAGAGCGTTTTATTATATCGGTGACTGCGCGCTTAAAGCTATATTCCAGAATATTAAGAGTCTACATACGCGATAGTATATATATACACCTAAATTCAACTTTGTGTGCACACGCCGTAAACTTAGTATTTTCAAATATCCTCGTAAAATTTTACGCCATCGAGAGAATGCGTAAACACGCGTTACCGGCTCTCTGCGGAAAAACTTTTTCCCTATTACTGTCGCTGCAGGTACACGAGGATAAACAATGTTTGCGGTGCTCAAAATTTCGATTACGGAAAATGCTTTAAAAATAAAAAATAATGCCCAACAATTCGGTCCAGCCGATTTTTATATAGATATAACAGCGCAGCCACACACGTTTCGAGCTAAAAACAGAATAATAAGAAGCACAGGAGCGTAATCCACAACCACTCTGTGTTTTTCCTCGCGCAAAACTTCCAGACATCAATTTCGCCATAACAATAAAAAATAGCGAACTTTCCCCCTCTCGTTCTCCGACTAGCGCACACGTATGTACAATATACACTCGATGCACTCGTGCTCTCTCATACAATGTTCGAGTGCCTATATATATATACGGAGCCTCGATCTCCGTCTTCGCTCTCTCTCGCTCCTTATTATATTTCTCTCTTCGTGAATATACATATATCCACACACGTGCGGGCGATACTTAAAGCGCGCATACACACAGACACAGAGGCACACATCAGTGTGTAAGCGCGCGGAGGCGAAATTCGATAGCGCGCGATACCTCATTGTCTGGGTTTGAGGCACAGCTCTTCTACCCCTCCCCCGTCTTCTATATATATATACATGCTTCGACACGAGGCCATTCTTCTTTCTCTCTCCTCTCTCTCTTTTTGGGTGTATCACGTACGATGGGTGTCCGCGCAATCATTAACCCCCCGCCGCCGCCGCTGCCGAGACCCCGACGACCTCGAAACCGAGAATATGGCCTCTCTGCATTGCAGCTATTATACCAGAGAAGAGAGAGAGAGAGAAAGAGAGAAGATGAGACGCGAGGGAGAGACACACACACACACACACACGAAAATGTGAATAATAGTACGCGCTTCTTCGATTGACATCTGAATGTGCCTCTCTACTCTGCTGGTATTTGAAAAATCGTGTGTCTAGTTCGTTTCACTGTTTTCGGTGCGGCTGGGGGAGAGGTGAATTTGTGATTGGCGAGGCTTCGCTTTTTTTTCTGTTTTGCTTGGGGAATTCGTTGGGTTTTTGTTCTATGGAGTGTGCGATGTTGCCGGACGCGCGGTTCTTGAAGAAAACGCCGGTTTTCTTGATGCGCTTTCGATAACAGCTGACGACGACGTTAAACTTTTCGTTATTGGCATTGTAACCTCGATTTTTCCCCTCCTCTGTAACTTCAAGTAGCTATAATACTCGCCAAACTTTCGACGACCTGAAATTTACTTTGTGCATTCGTGTTTCAAGCGATTTCATGTGCTTTTCTATAATAAATATGCTAAGTAGGATTGCCGTCTGGACATTTGTTAATTAAAGTCTTTTAATAACTTTTCATACCTTATACTCCCAAGAAGAATATTCAAAGTTTCTATTCAAGAACTTCGTCGAATCATTCCATGCACGATGAAAAGTGTGATTCTAGAATTTTATAAGTACGAATGATCAGTCCAGTCTAATCTATAGAAAATGACGAGGAAAGGTACCAAAATTACACTTGTTAATTCATTGGTATATAGGACGTATTTTGTCACGGTAGGTTCGAGCCGAGCTTTTACCCCTTGTAGGGCAACTAAAACGAGAACGTATTTACGGTTCGGTCTGTCCCCCTCGCGTTGATTTTACGATTCTACCTGCTGATGAAGCACACACATCGCACTAAAAAATCGATCCGATCCTAATCTTTTTTATGCTTGTAATCGTGCAAACAATCTTTCTACCGCTTTTCGAAAGATTAATGCTTAAGTAAGTACAGGTGAATAATGTTGTCAAGAATATTTTTCCAGCTGAAAATGAATACGAAGTAAAACTCATCGTTAAAATTATTATAAGAATCGTCTTACAATAAAGAATCGTTTATATATTTAATTAGCTTGGATACTTTTATAAAAGAAGGAAAGGCACGGCTTACTTCGCCGAAGCATCCTGCACGTAATCACATCAGATGAAGTCGGCAGCAATCAGCCGTGTATCGCTCTCTCTCTCTTTCTCTCTCGAAAAAGTAAGTTTTCTCTCTCGCCGAGCGCAAAAAGCACCGAAGCTTATCAACTTTTCTACTTCGCCTTATCACTTTTTCGCATCGACTGCGCAGCAGCAGCAGCAACAACAACAACAACAACTTGCAGCGAGATAAAAAGTGTATATATACAGAGAGTGGGGGGTGGGGGGGGGGG
>UELU01121535.1:0-24248 GCA_900490025.1 Megastigmus dorsalis | reverse complement strand
TATATATATATATATATATATACCGTGTGCGGATGAAATTTTCGTGCCGACTGCACGGCATTCAGAAGCAATTTAGCGATTACCGATGCTCCCGATTGCTTGTGAGCGTTATTGACGAAGCGCTTTCCTCCTCCTCCTCCTCTCTCTCTCTCTCTCCCTCCTCCCTTCGCCTCCACCTCCATGTCCTCCTCCTCCCTCCACCCGCCATCATTCACAGCTCAGTGGTTTCTCGTGTTCAACTTTCACTCTGTAATTCCTTGAGCCGTTTACGGCAGGCTATGATATCCTAGCGGATACTTCTCGAAAGGCCCGATGATCGAGTTACGCAACGCGCAACGGCTATGGCCTTTTAAAATTCCATTTTCCATTTTGTGTAATCCACCAAATATTTTTCATGCAATGTAGAAATTCCATCCTGATTCTCCGCGACAACAATCGCTTCTTCTTTAGCCGCGGCATTGTGTCGTGTGAATTATATACTTTCGCGAGTCAGCAACAATAAGCCAATAGAAACGCTCGCTGTTTTTCCCTTTTCCACGTGACATGTGCAAAAATGGTTTAATTAAGACATACAGAGCCACACGCCAGGGACGGGAGTTACAGTATAAATAGGCTACACACACGCACACACACACACGCACACGCACACGCACGCGCACGCACACAACACACATATATATGCGAAAGAAGGAGAGCGTCATTAAAGCGAGGCTCGAGCGCGGAACGTCGGCTTGAATTCATATTGACAGTTGTCTCTGAGATTTGCATTGTACGTACATTGCGTATATAACGGGTAACACGTGACGATAGCTCCTGTACAAGAGGCCAATTGATTCAATCGAGCGTAAACGTGGCCTCTTCTCTCCCTTTCTCGCTCTCTTGGATATCTCTCTCTCTCTCTTTTGCTTGCACGCGCTTGCTCGTGCTGCGGCTGACGCGAGAGGGAAGAGGAGGAAGCACATCTGTATAAGCGCGCTTATGAAAAGCCCGCGCGCGAGTCGATCGATGCCCGCTCGATACCTTATCCCCCATGTATAGCTGAGCACAGACGTTAAACGCAATATCGATTTCGCAGTCACGTGCAAACCGAACGTGTCCATAGTTTCAAAGTGCAGCGTTTCCGTCCCTCTCTCTCTCTCTCTCTCTCTCTCTCTCTCTCTCTTGCTCTCCTTCGAGTCTTATGCACAGCTGATTTGAACTTTTTTATCTAACTCTCTTATCGCGTTTGCCGACAACTGTGACGTATGCTTTTAGATGTATCAATGTTCTTTTAATACTGGTCTCATTCGTCGATTCAAAATGGCGTAACGTTTTCTTCACATGATATTTTTAATTAAAACGGAAGACAATATTTGACAAGCTAAAATTGGGATTCCGCGGGTACGGCATTGTAAAAGAAGGCAAATCCGGAGGAGGAGAGTTGCGTGGAGCATAGCATCGTCAGCAGATCGATGCTTTAAGGAACCGCCGAAAAATCGACAGAGAGTAACCCGAGATTACGTTCCAGCTCTTCCGTCGACCACCCCCCTATGTGTGCCGCAGCTCCTCCTCAAAGGGTTGCTTGCTCTGCCGAGCCTATATAGCAGCAGCAGCCGGGCTCGCGTGTATATTCAGGGATACGCGGGAATCGCATTCTCCGTCCCCTTAACGAGTCCACTCGAACACAGCTCGAAAGCCGAACTGGAGCGATATTAAAATTAGAGAGAGAGACAGTGGGGGGCGGGGGGAAGGGGGACAGGTATATATATGTATATGCATAGAGATATAGGATGGAGCATACGCGACGCGGCAATATTTCGAGTGCGAGAGAGATTGAGGGTAGAGTCGAATTCGCTGGCGGGGCTGTTACGGTCCGCGCTCTCGAGGGTCGGTTCGCCGATAAGGGGCCTGCCAGAGAGACGCTCTGAGACGCCGAGCACAGATCAATGCCGCGCGAAAGGGTTGCAAAACTGCAGGCCCTGCTACTGCTGCTGTTGCTGGGGTGGCCGCCGCCGTAGTCGAACCGATCGACGATAGGGAAATTTCGTTAGAGCTGTGCTCGCCTCTACGTTCTATATACTGCCCGCGCGTAATACATATAAGGGTGTAGATGCCCCCGTAAAAGTACGGGGAGAGCCGGCCGGATGCGTCACGCGGCACCACCGACGCCCCGCGCCGTTCTACGTAGTCCTATACCACTCGGAGCGGTAAATCTCGTTTCAGACAACTCGCCATTAACTGCCGCCGTCCTGCGACTCCCTCTCCGCTATGCGTTCGTCGTGTGTAACGGGAGCTGCTGAGCCTCCTGCAGTGCTATGGAAACGCGCCCGCGCCCCGTATTTATTATTGCTAAGCTGGTCAGTCTCCGACGTTGGTGGACGATAAAGGAGACGCGACAGGAGGAGACTTGAGATCTACGGAGTCCGAGCATCTCTTGCCAAATCTTTTTTCCATCCCCTTTTGTGCAGTGCGAGTGGCCATCAGAGATTCTCTTGCAATATGGATATTATGTGCTCGAGTTGCAGGCAAGAATATAAGTATTGATTGTTTCGCAATAATTAGCTCCTGCCATTACCAGCCCGAGTAACAAGCTAATTATATTTCCCTCGTCGTTAATTGAAGATAATACACGAGAATAAAGAAGCGAGCTTTGAATATTTTTTCCGCAGCGAGCCTGCAGTTGTGATACAAAGCGGCCGCCAGCGCCGCGTTAAATGCAATATACGGCAGCCGTGGCCGATGCCGATCGGATAATGAAATTAGATTATAGACTCCGCGTCAGGTGTAATCATAGGCAAATAGGCAAGGCTTATAAGCTTCGATTCTTCGATCGGACTCGCGGTGGTGGGGGGGAGGGCGACCGGACGCATAAACGCGAGCAGTAAGAGGGTGGAGTGGAGAGGAAAGGAGAGGAAAAAAGGTCGAACAGGGTCGAAGGTTTCATTATTCAAAGGCGCAAATGCGAGCGGCTCGAGCAAGCGAAAATGATAAAAGAGCACGAGCTGCTCGCTCGCGAATAAAGACCTACGGTAAAAAGGGTTATCGCTCGGCTCGAAGGGGTTGAAGCTGCTCTGTTCTCTCTTTCTCTCCCTCTCCCTCCCGTCGAAGGAAGCAAAGGAAGGAAGAGAAGTCGGCGGAACGGCGCCAGGCCATGGAAGAGCACACGTCAGAGTATTAACAAAATTTTAACCAATCAATGAGAAGTTCATTAGCCCGATATGTAGACGGCTCTCTCTCTCTCTTTCTCTCTCTTTCTCTCTCAGCTTATACTTTTGCCTAACCCTCCTGTGGTGCTTCGGGTCTGAGAACCGAAGCAGCCCCTACTCTTGCTGTGGTATACGATCGGCCCCGACCAAACAGTCTTACCCTATACGCGCAGCTACTACTCCGATTATATATACATACCGCGAGAGCCTACTCCACGATAATGTAGACGTGTAGGCC
This sequence comes from Megastigmus dorsalis, assembly GCA_900490025.1. Lineage (NCBI taxonomy): Eukaryota > Metazoa > Arthropoda > Insecta > Hymenoptera > Megastigmidae > Megastigmus > Megastigmus dorsalis. Next base: position 20,825 of record UELU01121535.1, on the reverse strand, counting down.
AAGCCCGCGCGCGCTTTTTTTACTTCTTATACACCGATCAAGTCGAGATTCACGTGTGCAGAATTATAGGTGGCTTGGGCAACGCTGAATCTCCATTATCGCGAGTATATTCACTCGGTTAAGAAATATATATCCTAATTATTAATAATCCTCGGGGTGGTGGATGTCGGGAATTGCCAATATGTATAAAAAGATCGACTGTCGCCGCTGTACTAGCTGCTGCTGCTGCGGCTGCGGCTCTCACTGTCTTGTTTAATTCGTTTAAAAATTCTTCCGATCGATTAAAGCGATATATTAAAATTTTTAACGAACAATCGCGAACGAGAGCGAGAGACTCTTGGGGAGAATTAGCTCATCCTCCCTCGGCTTTGTCCTCCTGTATACATACATACACATACATATCCGCGCTCGCGCATGTGTGCCTTTTCTGTCTGTCGAAAGGGGCTCCCGTCACATTAGTTATTCCCTCGGCCGCTGCGGCATTCTCACGAATACGTTTTTTGCGCTGTCATTTGTCTCCAATATCTCTCACCGCCCGCACTCTGTCTCTCTCTCTCTCTCTCTCTCTCTCTTTCTCTCCTTCCCCGACGTCCCTCGTACACACAGACACACACTCGCACACACGCGCGCACACACACAGAGAGTAGCGAGGTCGTCTCGCTTCCCGACGCCGCGCCGATGTATCGAATATAAGCTGCGCCGGCAAAAAGAGTCGAAAACCAAAGGGGACGGAGAGAAGGCGAGAGAGCGTAAGTGTCGTCATGGCGTCTGTTCGCACGATATATTCCGCACTCGACGTTGCCAATTCGTAATATCCCGCGCACAAACGCTACTTATTAAGCAGCTTGAATGCTGCGCGAATCGCGAAGATAAACAATCTTATTTTATTCCGTAAACAATAATTAACGAGTGCCGAGCGTACGATTGCATAATTATAAGGTGAAAAATACGCGCAGCTATTCTCAAGATTTTCCACATTTAATTATAATAATAGGGGGAATAGCGAGCTTATACGCAGAAATGACAACGCCGCGAGGCTTTTTACTCTCAGCGCCAGATGAGACGGACGCTCGCGGGGTTGGATTGCGCACACCAAGACCGAAAGCTCTGTGAGGGGATGGTTTGTCCGTGCGTACGTTATACGGGAGAAGGAGCGAGAGAGGCGGAAAAGAGGAAGGAAGAAAAAGGATAGAAAGAGGGAGAAAGAGTGCCATTTAAAACCGCGACGCGCGCGAGCCGGGAGAGATTTGCATCCTTGCCGCTGGAGAGAAAGAGAGAGTATAACGCGCGGAAACGCGCTCGTCGAGAATGGCGGCTGCTTTGTTGCTTCTACGCGGGTAGACGCAGAGGGAGGAGGAGTTACGAAATGCTTCTCACATACTCGTGTATAAATGGTCGTGAGCCGGAGAAAAAAGATTATCCGGAGCTGTTACTGCTCATGCTACTGTTGCTACGGCTTCTCTACGCGAATATCTCGCAAGAGAAAGAGTAATTAAAATATAAAGATTGAAAATGTATACCGCGGGTTTTTCGGTGCTACGCGGGAGATGCGAAATTTCGATGGTAGAAAAAGCTTGTGCGCGTACATTTTGATGGCGTAAAATTAGCTTTCTCTCTCTCGAATTGTTGGATTTTTATAAATTTGCCAAATTTTCGAATGGAGAGATGAAAATTTCAATTCTAATTCGCGATCGAGTAACTGGGGCATAATTTAAAATTGAAAAGCAAAAACGTTCGTACAGCAATTAATTATAAATATAATTATAAACATTACTCGTCGAGATCGATTTTTTTAATTAACTTTAGCAACTCTGGTGTGTAAAAAAGCGCGGTGAAAGAAGTTGCAAATAAATGGGCGAGGAAAGTTCGAAGGGTGTCGGCGTGCGGCAAATAATAATAAGAGCGAGACAATGGGCCGTGCGCAGTATTCGATCATCAGATAATTAGCGTTATCGCTGGGATCCGTGGAATTTCGCCACCTATTCGAACGTACTTTTAACTCTCCCTCTCTTGCCATCGCCACCGCCGTTGCCACTGCTGCTGCTACTGCTACTACTGTGTCGCAACCTGCCGCGTCTGCTCCTCGCCGGGCTAGAAGCGCCAACTTTCTCATTAGTCGCGCGACAATGCAACAACGTTAGCACACGGGCTATATCTGCTGCGAGAACGAGAGAGAGAGAGAGAGAGAGAGAGACAGAAACGCCAGAGTATAATAACGCGTGCTGTTTCAGACTCCGACGACGACGACGACGATCGCCGATTGTCACCGGCTCTATCTATACGCTCTCTCTATTATTCCCGTCACACTAAAGCCACCCTTCGATTCCGTCGATGCGGATATACACCTGCGATCCCATACACTGGTTGGGAAAGAGGACAATGTGTAGGGCGTTAAGCTCGGAAAAAATGATCCCGGCAATAGGCGAGTAGCTGCATATCCGCGAGCTGCAGCGCATAAATGTCAGATTATCGAGCGCGCGCGTGGTGCAGCGTTGTTTCGGTGTATATCGAGCGTGCGGCTGCCAATAATCGCGACGACGCTTAAGAGAGAGAGAAAGAGAGAGAGAGAGAGAGAGAGAGAGAGAGAGAGAGACAGCTGGAGAAGCTATAACTGTTGCAACGCCAATTCCAAAGCTGCTGATTATGAAATAAACGCGCGAGCGCGACCCCATTGACTCTCTCTCTCGCGCGCGTGGGACTTTTCGACAGCCGATCATCGGAGAGCCTCGCTGAATTAACCGCGCTTTTTCGGATGTACGCCCGTCAATGGATGATCCGCTCTTTTTTCGAAATGCACGCCGCGTGGGTAATTTGAAGCCATCAATTTATAAAAGCGTCGATTTTTCCTGGACTCGTCAAAATTTCTGATAGGCGAGATTGAGAGAGGGCGAGAGGAAGAGAGAGAGAAAATCAAGCTCTCTCTCCGGTCAATTTGACAATGGATATATTTTTTATGGGAAAATTCGCGGTGCTGGATGGCACAAAGCGAGTCCGAGCACGTCGTATATAGCGTTACGGAAAAGAGGATGAGCTGCGGAGGGGAAGAGACTCTGCGGCTATTGTTTCTCTTGGTCGGAAAATTACCACAATTTTTTGCTCTCCTTGGACGCGCACGCGGATCGCCGTGGCGAAAAAAAGTAATATAGGTGAATCGCGGCGGAGACTGTAGGACGGGGAAAAAAACGAAGGAAGAGAAGGACGAAGGAGAGAAAGATCGGGGAACGAGAGAGAGAGAGAGAGAGAAAGAGAGAGAGGCTTTGCGAGTCGGCGAAGGCCGGCCGGACTGCAGAAGCCGCGCTCGGACACCGCAAATTTCACCCAATATTACGCACGCTCGGATGAATGTCTCGATGTCCCTCCGGTGCAGCTTCTCTGCTCGTCCTCTCTCTCCTCTCTCTCGTCGCTTTTCCTTCTGCCCATTCCGTTTCTCTCGTTTTAATATTTCTCCGGGCGAATGCCTCGACTAATATATGGCTTCTGCCGAAGCAGTGGCTCACAGTGAGAGGGGAAGAGTATGAGAGAGAGAGAGAGAGAGAGAGAGAGAGAGAGACTGGCCCCGTCGCATACGTATTCATACAGGCGCGCGTATTCGTCGTAATGCAAATCAGCGATCTATAGGTATAGGTGTGGTTAATATTAATTCTCGGGCTCTCTCACATGCCTGATCGAATTTCCCCTCGTATAACGCCACGTTTTCGGAAGTCGCCGATGCAATCGCCGGAATTTCCCTATATACCGCGGTATACTTTTCTCTTCCTATCCGCTCGAGCCGCTTCGTATGTCTCGCCCCGATCATTGCCCGCATTTTAAAGTAAATGTGCATTTCTCACCCCTTACTTCTCACGCTCCTTTCAACTGTATTGAGAATTATCCAAATGCTGAATATATTTACATTTCGACGAATCTTTAATAAAGAAAGTTATACATACTCATGCAAGTATAAAATTTATCGGAAAAGTTGGTATATATACTGCACAGTTCTCGCGAGTTCATAAGCAACTATGAAAAAGTGGGTGAAGTCGTCGCGTTGCACTTGGGACACGTGTCCGATCGATTTTACAGCTCGGCCGCATATCAACCGACAATCGGCTTCTTCGATTCTACAATGCCGCGTGCGTCACTGTCCATTACGTCTCTGCAGCAGCGACCAGTGCTCGCGCGCTATTATTATTCCTCGCTGATGGCAGCTCTTACGTGGCGGCGCGCGCGACCGTCATTCGAGACCCCGTAAAATGATTATAAAGAATTATACCCTGCCCTTTAGCGCGCATTGTTCGCTGCGTAAAAGAGAAAACGAAAAAAATAAAAAAAAACAGCGAGCAGAAATATATACGTGGAAGCGGTGTACGTACACAACAAAAGCGGGACTACGCGTGTAGGGCTTGTAGTTAACGAAAAATATTTCGGATCAGCGAGAAATAATTCAGCGGGCGCCGTTTCCATTATAAAGGCAATAACCTGGCCGAATCTCCCTCTCCCTCTCTCTCTTTAGTCCGCTTCTTTCCCTCCCAGTCGACGTTACAAGTGCGGTCCTCATAATCTGATGTGTATTATACGACTGAGTGCTCGTATATACGCGAGACTTTGTGTATGTGCGCATGTGTGGGAGTATGGTATGGGCTACGGCAGCGAGTAAAAGAAAGAGCAGCAACGGCAGCGGCATCCCCCCCGCGGATAGCGGCGGTGGCGGCAGCGGCGGTGGCGGTAGTAGCAGCTCCTACGCGAGAGGAGAGCTCGTAATAAGCATAAATCCTCGGAGGCTTATCTGGAGTCGGCCAGAAGAACGCTAAAATAAAATATCATACATTCTGGCTTCTACCCTTCCGCTCGCTTCGGCTCGACACCGTTGTTCCTACCTCCCGCTTTCTCTCTCTTACTCTCTCTCTCTCTCTGTGTTGTTGTAAAGCGTTACGTTACGATCGTCTCTCTGTGCGCCTTGGCACCCTCGAGAACCCCACTTTTACTCTCTCTCTCTCTCTCTCTCTAGCGCTCATTCCCTAGGCGATTGGTATTGTTGTACCTGTGCGGCGCGTGTTCTTTGTAGCTTCCTCTCTCTCTCTCTCTCTCTCTCTCTTTTGACTTTCTTTAAGCGGGAGAGTGCGTACAAGTGCTCTCTCAATCGAACTATTGTGCAGTCAAACATTGCCGCCCTTTCGCGGAAAGAAAGAGGAAAAAATGTTGTAAGAGGGTCGACTCGGCGAACGGGCTGGGTTAAAGGGACTCGCGCGCGCTCCTTTTTTTCTTTTACTCCACCGATGTACATACATATATACATCTGTGTTTCACCTCAATGGACTGTGCTCTCACCGCCTTTTCTACTTTAACACTTTAAAGGGCATGAGAAATTTCCGACTGGAAAGTGCTGTATACTCCTTTGCCGGGGAAACGACGCTTGAGCGTATACAAATATGAAAAAAATGAATAGAGTACGTTACGCAAGGCATCGCTGTATCGAGCTTGTATTTCTTCCTATTTATCGACGAAATATTACAATTATGCGCAGAGGCACATTCGAAAGCTATTAATGTGCTATCGGGCAGCGTCGTTCGGAGGGCCGTGGCCAAAAGAAGCGACGATGCGTTCCCGAGACGCCGAACGATGTAATGAGGCGAAATGCAGTCCCAACAAAAGAGTCTGCCACCGCCGCCGCTGCTGGCTATACCTCGAGCGAATAGAAGCCTGCAGGATAGCTGAATAAAAAAAAGGAGCGAGCGAATCGGCAAAAAAGTCTTGGCTGCGGGCTCATAAGCCAAGCGAAAATCCGAAGCAAGTGCACGCGCGAAACGAGGGGTCGAGCGAGCGAGCGAGCGAGAGAGAGAGAGAGAGAGAGAGAGAGAAGGAAATGGAAGGGTTGCGCGCAGGGGCTCGAAGCCCGATCAGTCATTAGACAAGTGGGTATTCGCATATATCGAGTTGTAAAATCGATAGGGGTGTCCGTTAGCCGTGTATCCTGTAAGGAACGTGGCGCGGCTGTTCGTTTGCCCTCTCTCTCACTCTCTCTATCTCACTGCTATAAAGCCGTTCGCCGGCGCGCGGGGTGGGGATGAGATGTGCACGCCACCTCCTCCGGCAAAGCCCCCCTTTATCTCCGTCTTTCTCTTATACCCCGTTCCTCGCGAGCCATCGCCTCACGTACTACCACCCCATCGCATCAGCGGGAGCCGAGCCCCGCTTCCTATATATTTCCCCTTCGACCCCTTTTGTTGCTTCTGGTCGCGCTCCCTCCTCCCCCTCCTCCTCCTCTTCCTCCTCCTCCACCTTCTCTTCATCCTCCTGACGCTGCTGCTGGCTTCTCCGCCACCCACTCTTCCAAGCCACCCGCTCTCTCTCCCTCTCTCTCTCTCTCGTTCTCTGGCCGTCAAACCACCCTCAGGCTTTCTCTCTTTCTCTCTGCCCGCATCTCGCTCTCTCTCTATCGCCTTTCCTTTTCTATAGGCATCCTCACTCTCGCCGCCGCCGCCGCCACCACCGAACGTATCCAGTCCTTGCATATTAATCCTACCCATAATTCCCACTTCCAGTTTCGGCAACCCTTCGCTTTCGCCCCACTGGAGTATAAGGGAGAAAGAAGGAGAGAGAGAGAGAGAGAGAGAGACTGAAGCGAGTGGCCGAGCCAACCTATCGATTGGGCTTTCTTTCCGAGGGAGAGAGAGAGAGAGTCCCGGCTTTTAATTGGCATTCTCCTGCGGCGAGAAGAGAAGAGTAGCGGAGAAGCAGCAGCAGTAGCAGCAGCAGCAGTCTGCAGAATGAGAGCGAGAGAGAAATGAGATTAAGAGAGAAAGTGGGTGGGAGAGAGCTCTGGCGGGTGGTGGGTGGCAGCGGCCGCCGCTGATGCCTGGGGACGCATCGCGCCACGTCCAAAAGGGTTGTTGCTTCTGCCCTGGGTTAGTTTCAGGTATCTGGCGATTTTCTTTCTGCCCTCCGCGTGCTTTTTAAATTCTTCTTTTATCTTTGCGCCCCCCCCCCCCACCATCACCCCCATCTCTCTCTGGTCGTTTTTTTCGCATGTTCGTTCCATTATCCGCGAACTCTCGAGCGGCCGAATTCCGACTCGCTCCGCACAAATCCCCTCCGACCCTTGTCGCTGCTGACCAGGCTGAATAAACCAGAGAGAGAGAGAGAGAGAGAGAAAGAGAGCCCGGAAACCAAGTGAAAGAACGACGAGAAAGATATGTACACGCGCACAATACATAACGTATACACACGCACCCAACCCACCCTCCTCCTTCCTTCTTTACCTTTTTTTATTTTTTAACATGAAATGTCGCGCGGCTACGTGCTTTATACGCTCTTCCTTTGTGCTACGGGCTTGGAATTTTGTGAGTTTGCACGCTGTCTATATATATATATATATATACGTACGCTCGCGGCTGCCAATAAACGTCGGCTGCTTTGACGAGAGCCAAGAGAGAGAGAGAGAGAGGGAATTCATGCCAGTAGGGAAGGAGAAGCAGAGTTCGGGAGGGCGCGAGAGGGAGAAATTAAGATTGACGCCTGTCACCGTGTTTCCTTGAGAATAATCGATTCGAGCCCCGCAAATTCATATACGCAAATGTAACAATCGAAATGAAAAAATGTATGCCAATACACGGCATTCTTCTTACTTACCTTTGTTCGAGAATTCACGTCTGCACCTGTACAAATTACCCCTGCAGTCGACTTCTCGCTTCGATTAACCTTTTAATAAAGTTTGAACTAATGTGATTCAAGAATGAAAAAAAAAAGAAGCGAAACTAATTCTGTTTGAACGGCACTGGCATCGAGAAAACGAAACGACTGGTGTTACCGTATATACAAAAATAGCACCCGTGGAAATGATGCAGCGCGGAGGCGAGCGCAGGTCGCGTCTACATGGACAGCGTTAAAAATGATGTCGTTTAGATTGGCAGCAGCATCTTCGTGGTTGCTTCAACGAGAGAGAGCTGCTGCCTCGTAAAATTAACGGCTCGCCAACACGGCCGTATATCCCACCGGTGTCCCGCTCCACTCGTGCGCGCGTGCATATAAGTACGCGCGGCGACCCAAGAATCAGATCCTAACGTGAACGCGCGATCGGAGGGAAACTCGAGCTATAGGTATAGAGAGAAAGAGCAGCCGAGGTTTCGCGCTCGTGTTCGTGTGTGTGTGTGCGTGTGTGTGCGTGAAGATTGATTATGCCGCGGGAGAAAATATGATCAATAGCCAGCTCGGAGGCTGCGGCGGGAACAAAAGCCGCCCCGGTCTCTCGCAATGCAAATAGCAAAAATCAGCCGAGGATTAGGGTCTTTTCACTCCCTCTCTCTTCTCGCATACACACACACACACACACACACACACACAGCAGGAGATTTTTCGAGGCCGAGGGACAATGAAGCCGCTCGGTGGCGAGAATATACGTGTGTGCACTTTAAACTACAGTAAAGCGCGAGCGAGCGCGGACGCGATCAATCGCGACTTCCGGTTTTTCGGTCGCATCTCGGGCGACCTGCACCACCGCCGCGCGTCTCGGCTCGCCTTTGCGCTTTCTTTTGTTTATCCGGATCGATTGTCCGAGCTGCTGCTGCTTTTTTTTGCACCCCCGCACAATTACGCGTCCATTCACGGCGGCGAGAGCAAGAGCAGCAGCAGTAGCAGCCGTGAGCCTCTCAGTTTCACTCGCGCGCTCTTTCTTACGTCCCTGCGCCTGCACACTAAATCGCCCACGTCTGTAATCGAATTAAGATCGCGTTGGGAAAAAATTAATCCACCGAGTGTGTGTGGCTCTCTCTCTCTCTCTCTCTCTCTCTCCTGCAACAATTTTTTCGTTCATTGTTAGAGGCCACATTGCTCGCCGTCGCCTGCATTCTTTGGAGTCTCCTTTGTCGAGGGAGAGAGAGAGAGAGAGAGAGAGAGTATTCTCGAGACGTTATAGGGCCACAATAGGGCGCGTCCACTAATGACGAATAAAATAAGCGAGCGTCTCGCGGCAGCAACAGCAGTGAACCTTAGACCTGATTAATCTCGCGATGAATGGACGAGACACGTAAAATAGGAACGCGCTGCCTCTTAATTCACTTCATCACGTATATATTCATATAGAGAAGGCTAGAGAGGGAGAGAGTCTTCTGTACGAAGATTGAACTGGATGAGTATAATATACTCGCGTGTGCGAATGTGCAGAGGCGAAGGTGTATATCGGAGATCGAGTGCGCGCGCGAGCAGTGAAGCGATATCGTTCGGTTTTGTGTCTCGCTCCTCTCTCTCCTTATACGTATATGTAGATACGGAGACAATTAAATTTAACGGCTACGGTCACGCCTACGTGGACTTGCGACTCGTCCCCCTACTACAGCGCACAGCATGCAAAGTCCGGTTATTAATTCCATCGATATCCGCAAGCATTCGTGCGCAATATCATTCGCTCGTGGCCGGTCGTCGACTTTGCCGCGCACTTCATTTGTTATAACGTATTAACGACAAGTGTGCAGGCTCTCTCGCTCTCTCTCTCTCTCTCTCTCGCTCCCTCCCTCTCCCTCCCTCTCCTCGCGCACTTCTGCGCAGCTAAATCTCTTCGGCGCTTTGCATTTTTCAGGCACTTTTATGAAAGCACAGCTTACGAAGCCCCGGCTAAAGTGTTAATCCGCAAGCCAAGGATATTGGAATTATTAACATTATAATATCGGATAAAAGTTTCAGTCGGGAATCCGGTGTCTGATAATTAAAAAGAAATTCTTAGCCCCTTTCGTTTGCCATTACGTGTCAGATATGTTTCTGGTAAAATCTTTATGTATCGGATCGTGCGAATGAAATATTAACTTATGCTATATAGCGTTTATAATTAAACGTTTTCAAAGATCGATTTCGCTGTAGTCACCGCAAGAGCAATTATTAATAATTGTTATTCTGTAACCAGCAAAGAATAGAAGCTGGATTTTTTCGATTAGACTAGAACGTAGTCATAATTAATAATTGATGGTGGATGCAGCGTTGAATATACCTCTATCCCTGCAGACAATCCTCAAAGGTAGGGCTAAGATAAAGTCAGCGCGATTACGGGCGAATGCAAGGTGATCGACGTTCGCGGCATTATCGGTGCAGAATCGGGGGATGGATGGATAGGGAAGACTAAAGGGTCGTCGAACGCGGCGGGTGTTAACTCCACCTGTCCTTTGCTCGTCGTCCCTCTCTTCCTCCCTTCCACCCTCTCTTCCTCACTCTCACGGCCTCGGAATCCCTTAACGATACTCAGTCGTCGTCGTCGTTGCCGCCGTTGCCGCCGCCGCCGCTTATATAGCGACACTAATGGCGGACGCGATTACGAGCGATCGTAGGCAACTTCGGAAACTCGACCTTATATCAACGCGGCTCTGGCTATACCCACACTATCGAACTATATCTCTTTCCACCTTCTCTTCCTCCTCCTCCACCGCCATCTGGAAATTCACCCCTCCCCTCCGGACGCACACAGTCAAATCTACTTATATACACGTCAAAGCTCTGATTGAAGCACTGATGCTCTACTCAAAACTCGCGTGTGCGCCGATATCGATTTTAATGGCACGTCGGGGGAGGAAAATATTAAAGTTTCGCGGCTGTGCTGCGTTCGATGAATAAAATAACGCAAAGTCAAAGAGTGCGAAAAAAGAAGAAAAAAACGTCGAGGATGTTTGATTACGAGGAGAAACGTTGATGATTGCCGACCATTTATTCGTCGCAATTTATATTCGCGTGTATTTGAGCAAGAGCGCATAAGCATAAACAAGTACCGTGTATTCAAAATGCACTCGAATCTATACGCACCTCGACAGCTACGGCTGAGCATATAAACGAACGAGAAAAAGAAAAAAAAGTCAGCCGCGAAAGGGCGTGTGAATTTAAAAATAGAGGAAGAAAAAAGGAAGAGGAGGAAAAAAGTGGCCTGCGATCCCCGATTAACCTGTTTGCCCAGCCGCCGCCAGCATGTGTATACGCGCACGTATCGCAAAAGGAGCGGAAAAACGCAAGCGAATCTGCCGATATAGCGCGCTAGGATGCGCATGCCGTTCTCTCTTTCTCTCTCTTGGCTCGAAGGGAAAAAACAATTGGCACTTGCTGCTCTAGCCCGTGTGTGTGTATCGGCCGCACACTGGAAAAGCATCGGGTCTTTGTAGACAGAGAGAAAGAGAGAGAGCTTTTCATCTCGCCCGTTCGCACGCGAGAGAGGGAGAGGGAGCACACACGTACACGAGTACTGAAGTATGCGTGGCTGGTGTACAGGGGCTAGAGTATACTTATATAGATACGAGGAAAAGCGCGGTTGCGGTGCACGTGGAAAACGAGATCGGAGAGAGAGAAAGAGAGAGAGAGAGAGAGAGAGAGAGACCGGTAGGTGGGAGAAGCTCCCAAGTACACGTGGATAGGTTTCTAGTGGTCGATTCCGATTGATCATGCATTCCCTATTCGTTTCTTCGCTTCTCCCTCTCCCTCCCTCACTCCTCTCTCTCTCTCGACTCGGTCGCGCACGCGTGCACTCGCAACACTTCGTATCTATGCGCATATACGCGCCGAGCCGTCCTCCATATACGTAAGCGCATGCAGCCGTCGAGAGAGACGAGGAGCTGAAAGGGAGAAAAGGGAAAAACCTATAGCAGCACGTGGCGAGTGTCGGTGTATCGAGACCACTCGACGACGAGTCATCATTGTGGTGCGGTGCTGCAGTTTCGCGCGTCATTAATAAAGCCACTCGCGACCGAACGAGGCTCGAGTCGAGTCGAGAGGGAATCGACGAATGAGAGATTTTCTACCTCGGAGTGGATGAGAATCGAGGAGTGGTGTATCGATGAGGGATGCACTCCACGGCAATCGATTGCTTTCGACGCGCGATGGGGTTTTATAACCATTAATCCGTGAGTTTTTTCAACCCAATAAATCTATCTGTAGATATTCTGTTCGCGTTTATAAAAATCAAATATGCATAAAACCAATTCATCCAGTTTTTCCCAAGTTATACCCAAAGCAATATTTCCATATTTACACTGTCGATATATCCACACACCTGTTTTTTTACCTTTTTTTATTATCGACAGAGTTTTTTTCCGCATCTATATATTCGAGCGATAACCACATACCAGCGAAACAAATGACACACAGTGCAGGCAACGCAATTATTGCCATCCTCTCCCTCCCCCGCCCGCTGAATTCTCAATACGTGCAGTTATTAAAAGGGTGTATGATCGGGAATGTGCGGCACCGACGAATTTCACAATCGATTACCAATTCCATAGCTGGCCAGTAATTATTTAGCGCTACCTCTGCCTGCCACTCGCAACACCTGTATATTACAAAAATATCTGAATTATTGGGTGGAATTCCACTTAACGAATTCAGCCCTGCAGCTAAGCCATCATCGAATGCCAATCATCGATACCAGGCCGTTACGATATTCAATCCGATCTGTCCCCATTGATTTTCACGCTTTTAATGTACAATTCGTAGAGCTATAATAAAATGTCTCTTTACTTGGTTTTCCGCAGATCCGTGAGCTGATGGAGGAGAACTCGAGGCTGCAGATGAGTCTGCAACGCCTCCAGGAGACGAGCGCACAGGCGACAGCGCGACTCGAGGAGGAGCTCGATGCGCGCCGACAACACATCAACCGACTCGAGAGCAAACTCGATAGGCAGAAGGACTACGAGGATCTGAAGCGCGAGATCAGCATCCTGAGGTCCGTCGACCTGTCGCAGATACCGGCCGGTGAGACCGGCAAGAGCCTCGAGCAGGTGCTCATCGAGCGCTCCAAGGTGCTCCAGCAGGTCGAGGCCCTCAAGCCCCCGAGCACACCCGATGCTCTCGGTAAGTGCAGATCGACACTTTTCATCTACACGCGATAGACACGATCGTCCTTGCTTCAGCGAGACGTGCGCTTTTTTTTTCTTCATTTCGATTATCTATGATTTAAGACGTATTACGACACACACCTTTTTTTTTTGTTATGACGAGACCGATGTGCGATGATATTGCGATTGGATCATACATGCATAAGATAGATTTTAAGTGTATTAACGCGCGAATCGTGATGAGAAAGATTGTGGAAAATATGGGTAAGAAAGCTTTGCTAATTCCTGTGCTGCTGCTCTGATCTTCGGCCCTGACTCTCTCTCCGAGGCTCCGTCGTTGTGAGACTTGCTATCTCGGGCCAAACCAGTTCTGACACTGATTATTATTATTCAATGATTTTTCTTTCTTTCTTTTTTTTTTCGAAAAAAAAACATTTATTATTACTATTGCTATGATTATTATGATTATCAGTGCTACTGCTACGATTATTATGATTTTTTATTATTTGTAAAAAGAACAATTGAATGACAAAGAGGAAATAGCTTTATAATTACTCGAATAACCCCGCTTGCGGTTGAATTCGCACACTTCCTTCGTTTTTCTGTCTCCACTTTAATTGCTTACTTCAGTCTTTTTTTTATAACGTCATGCATATACTCTCTCATGTTCATTCTTTCACTGGTTTTTCTTTACTTTTTTTTTCTTTTTTTCAAAATAAAACATAACATCTTCTCATTCACTCATTATCTCCGATTCTCTTTTCGCGAGTCTCTTACTGGCTGGCTTTATCGCAAAATTTTTCTTTACTGTCTCTCACTCTCCTCTCTGTTCTCTCTCTCTCTCTCTCTTTCTCTCTGCGTTGCTTAGGCTGCACTTTTTTCTCTAACTCTCCGACTCGTTTATTGACTCCTCGAAAATCTCTCTCTCGCTGGCTGCCGCAGATATTTCACTCCGCGCTTTTTTCGTGTGTACATATTACCTGCGAGTACGAAACAACGCAGCCAAACCCACACACGCACACGCCACATCCAAACGTATGAAAATCTCCGCTGCTCCTCTTCTCTCTCTCTCTCTCTCTCTCTCTCTCTCTCTCTCTCTTTCACCAAGTAGCTATCAGTTGTTATATCTTTCTTTCTCTCTCCCGAAGCTCATCCAGAGTCCCGAAACCTTCCATTCGCCCGAGCGGCGTATCACCACCACCCAACCAATCCACGTACCACACGGAGGCGCGCGCCACGCGGAAAGTGCGTCGCAAGCCAAAGCCTCGTGCACGCAAATTTGTGGACGATATTCGCAATATTTGCCCCGGGTGCCGGGCCATTGTTTCGGGTACCGAGTTTATTATGAATCGATCCGAACGAGAGAGGAACAACCCAACCCCAAGAGCGAGAGAGAGACCGAGGGAGATATACTGCAACGTCACCCCGTTCCGATTTCAAAACCACCGGGAAACTCCTCCGCCTCCTCTCTCCCTCTCTCTCGCTCCTCCTCCCTCCGCACCATGTGCGCGCTTCTCTCGCTCTCTCTCTCTTTCTCGCTCTCTCTCCTATCCTCTCTTCCTCTTCTTGCTACTATACTCCGTGTGTCCCGCGCGTCTGGCCCTGTCGAATTCGAAGCTTTCCTCCGACCCCCCTCAACCCCCTTACCCCCGCCACACACACACACAGACTCCGAAAGCCAAATCTCCAAATGTCGAGAGCCCCGCCGTTCAAGTTTGACTTCCCGCGAGTGTATATGATTTGCTCTTCAGAATGAAAACTTTTACTTTTATTGTGCTACTTGTTCAAGGACTTATTGTAGACCGCAATTACCATAATTGATTGTCATACACAGACTGTTTTTATTTCGTTTTGTTGCATATAGCCAAGATTTTCAATCTCTCGCTATACTTTCGCACATGTTTTTTATCATTTGATTTCTTTTTATTTGACTGATCAATGTTCTTTTGATTTTTCTGATGATTATACGATTTAAATTCTTTTGTCACGCAACACACGTTCTCGTGGATACGTATATCCGCTGTAAGCATCGAAAGAGAGTGTCGGGCCATGAGTGGCTTCCGCAACCAATTCCTTGACGATCTCGCGATTCCGCATTTTGCAAAAAAAAATTAATAACAGTAGATGTGAAATGCTCCACTCGCGATATCAGAGGACAAAAGGGGGTTGCTCTGTAGCGTTCGTCCGTGTTGACCGGGTGCCTTGTTCTGTTTGGCATTGCAGGTGGACTATCGTCACCCCTGCAGCGGGCCGCGACCGCTTCGCCCCACGGTGCGGTGATCGCACCGGCATCCTCCTCCCTCGTGCAGTCCTCCCAGTCGTCGCTCCCCAGCCGATCCACCCCCACACCCTCCTCGGTCGCCACCTCGACCACCTCGTCGCTCCTCTTCCCTCCGCCCCTGCAAAACGTCGAGACCTTCGGCTCCTTCCTCGGCGAGGAGATCGTCGCCAACTGGAGGCGGTCCCTGGAGAGATCGATCATGAGTCAGCAGCAGCAGCAGCAGCAGCAGCAACAACAGCAGCAGCAGCAACAACAGCAGCAGCAGCAACAGCAGCAACAGCAACAGCTGCAACAGCAACAGCCAAGCCCCCAAGCATCCACAGTCGGACTCCATCCGCCCGGCTCGATGCCCAGTAGTCTAAACCACCTCCCGTCGCCAACAGATCCGATCTCCTCGTCGAGCACGCCGGCCAAGTCCAGCACGCCCCTGGGCAGCAGCAATGCCGCGGCCCTCGACTCCGCGGAGAAGGCGACGACGCCGGTCTCGGGCCACGAGACTCCCGCGCCGCCGACGCCATCCTCGACGACGACGCTGACCTCGCCGCCGATCCTCCAGCCGCCCTCCTCCATCTCCGACATCGCCGTCTCGATGAACGGGCCCATCACCTGCACCGGCTCGACGGCACCGCCGCCCAAGAGCCCCGCCGAGGAGTCCGGCTGCCACAACAACAACAACAACAGCCACCACCTGGCCAACAACAACATCGGCGGCCTCAGCGTCCTCGACAGCCTCAAGAGCCCCTTCCGCTTCGACGAGCGCTCGCACCCCTTCAGATTCGGCGACGAGTTCGGGGCGGCGGGCATGGCCGGAAGACTCGGCGAGTCCCTCATCCCGAAGGGAGACCCCATGGAGGCGCGGCTGCAGGAGATGCTGCGCTACAACATGGACAAGTACGCCTCGCAGAATCTGGACACGCTGCACATCGCGAGGCGGGTCCGGGAGCTGCTCTCGATACACAACATTGGCCAGCGGCTCTTCGCCAAGTATGTCCTGGGCCTGAGTCAGGGCACGGTGAGCGAGCTGCTGAGCAAGCCCAAGCCCTGGGACAAGCTGACGGAGAAGGGCCGCGACAGCTATAGAAAAATGCACGGCTGGGCCTGCGACGACAACGCCGTCATGCTGCTCAAATCCCTCATACCCAAGAAAGGTGAGTCCGCCTTCTTCTTCTCTTCTCTGTTTTGTCTGTCAGTGTGACTCTGCGTGTGTCTGTGTGTCTGTTGGTGTTGTCTTTTTTTTTGTTGTACTCCCGATACGAGTTTCCCATCTATACAAACAAAATGCACTCATCGCGAGGCTTACGTGTATACTCCGGATTCCCGATTTGGCTCGACCGATTCATTGCTTCTGCTTTTCCACTCCTATTTTTCGCTTTTACTGTCACTATATACTCGCTCTCGAGTTTTTACAAAACTAATCTGCAATCGCGGCCAAATCACGAATCTGGATGGTACTTGTTTTCTTTGATCTATACCCAAACGACTCTATCGCCTAAGCACTGCCAATAATTAATGTTTCGCCGATTTACTAACCCTATTTGCGAGCCTTCCTCGATTAACCGCATTTATTATACAGGCACTCGTTGAAAACTAATATGCATTGAAAAGTAGAAACATTTAGAAGTTGTACATCTCTATACGACTTCAACTCTTACGACTGCAGCGGGGGATATATATCACTATATATATAATAATAAAAGAAAAACTTAATGTATGTACCGGATAGCAAGTATAAGTAGTTCACAATGATAGGACTTTTTTATCATTACAGTTCCGCATATATACGTATATGCAATTAGGTTCGATGAATGAGATCAATCGGCTGGATGAGCCACAAAGAATTGGGTTAAGCCAATCAATATTGAAAGCTTCGCCAAGCAATGAATCTTGGAGAAATAGGTGGAGGTGTATATGTATATAAGGTTCTAAAAGCCATCGGCTCCTCTCGGTTTCTCAATCCAATCAGGCTATCGGCCGCGAGCGCGTACCAGTCCGCCTATTGATTGCCCCGGCGCATTTGTCAGCCGTATAGTTTAGTCAAATAGCTGCTCCTGGGAAATAGTCGAGACGCGCGCGGGGGGTTTATTATCGTAGAAGGGTGGATCGCTGCTGCTGTATGCCGAAGCGCGTCAGGATAGATTCCTTGGAGATTCCCCTTTCTCTCTCTCTCTCTCTCTCTCTTTCTCCCTCTCTCTCCCTCTCTCGCTCTGTCTCGCTCGTCCGTGTCTCCTTCGTCCGTACACACAAGCGAAGCTATACACACACCGGGAGGGGGAGTGAGAAAGACAAAGAGTGTCTCGCTCTCTGCTGTAGTTGTGCTAGAACAGAGAGAGAAAGAGAGAGAAGTAATTTACACTTTTGCTTGATTGCGCCCGCGCGATTCGCCGAGATTATTGCCCTTAGCCGGAAGTCCCACGCCATCCTCCAGTCGCGGCAGCGATCAACGCCTTTCGCCGAGTCTCTCTCCCTCTATCCTTCTCTCTCTAGGAGCGCGAGCGCGTCATTCTTCGCGACTAATTCACTTTGATAGCGACATGCCACCGCGTCGCGCGTTGTCAAATGAAAATTCTCCGATCTGAGCCGAGCAATAACTTTCGTTTCTGATGATACCGTCGCTCTCTCTATGTGTGTGTCTCTCTAGACAGACCTGCACACTCGATGAATTATTCTACACACGCGATGCTCTGCTATAATGCAACGAAACAATTACGTCACACAAAAAAACGGGAATTCGCACAATGTAACTTCCGGAGCGGTAATCCGCGGCGATTAATGGTACATAGCTCGATGGGGGGAAGGCCCGCGTTGCGAAAATCGTCGAAAGTGAGTCGGGCACGCACGACTACGCGCCTTTTTGTTCGAGATCCGATGCGCGTCTGCATGTGAACACTGTATCAATTGCCGCGCGAGTCCCGTATGAATGCAGCACGTTCACTTTATGGGAGGATACAGTCGCCGCGTCATCGCGCCAAGGGACGTAGTCCGGCCTTCTCTCTCTCTCTCTCTCTCCCTCCAAGCACTGCAAATATATATGGATAATTTAGTAACCGCATCAACGGCGCTTGTTGTCCTCAGCTCGTTTCGTTTCAACTCGAGAAAATACCAAACACGCAATAATGCCACGTTTAAAAATGCATTGACTTCTCTACGTATGCGTACAAGTGGTTTTTTTTTTTTTTTGCTAAATCGCTTTGTTCGGGTTCAGGTCGTTCCAAAGTCTCCTTAAACGGTCCAACTTTGAATTGTCAGGGGGATTGAAAATCGTTAGAGTTAACGAGTTTCACATGCGTCCAGAAATTCGCAGTAGCAAAATCAGCGAGCAGCAGCAGCTCATACAGAATGTGCAGTCGTATATGTGGAAAGGCACGAAGTTGGTGAAGAGGGTCAAGGAGGGCAGGAAGGAAGGACCGTAATGAGAGAAAGAGAGAGAGAGAGAGAGAGACCCTGGACTCGAAAGCTGCTCGAAACCAACGTTGCGTTTTCAGCTTTATACTCGTTTACTAGTTATACATAGTTTACACAGCGTCGACCTTGGCTGTAGGATCAGGATCTTTGCAAGATTCTCAAAGCTCAAAGTTGTAAACTAGAGGAATGGCGAGTACAAACTTTTGGCGTTTTTATTCGTTCGGTGTTGGGATGTGCGCCTAAAGGAAGGACGAGCGATGGCAAAGACGCGTCGATAAAAGATCACCGCGACCAGCAAAGCACAAGTATCCGAAAACTTTCGAGGGGCGAACTTTTCTCAAGGGCAAGGTTTCGCCAAAGTTTCCGCCGCGGGACAAGTTCGTCGAGTCGACAAAAAGCCGGGCGTAAAATATAAAATAGCTTTGTGCGCTACTCTTTAACTGCGCCGCCTCCCCTCTCGACGCTAATTATTATTGCGCGCGGTTTTTGTGTTGCGCGAGCGGCTCTTTGGGTGGCTCGCGGCATCTTCTTATATACCAGCTGCCACGAAACCGGCCGAGACACGCGGCACGACTCAATAGGATAAATATACCGGCTACTTTAGCCGCGGAACTTCCCTAATCAGTTAAGATTTATGAGCTCGAATCATCGACTTTATCCCTCTATGGCCGGGGGGAGAGCTGATGGTACACAAAGCGGCCTTCGCCTCCTCGCTGCCAGCCGCAGCGGCTCGTCTCTTTCACGCTGCTGTCGACCAAGACCAACTTCTTTTCTTAAATACCCGCCTAACGACTTCCTTACAATATGCTCTATTAACTGCTTTATTTTTCACGCGTCTGCATAGATCAGAGTTCAATGCACAACTCGCTGTGAATACACTACGGATCATCAACGTTTATAAAGTATTTTTGCAAATCATACCAAAAGCGATTTGGATCGATAGTTACTCTCACCAAACGGTTCCTCGTAATAGTACCACTATTTATTTATCCCACATTCTCGTTTACTCTGCTAAAATTGTACAAGGCGGGAGAGAGAGAGAGAGAGGGAGAGAGAGAGAGAGCGAGAGAGAGACAAGGAGCACAGATCGCAGCATCGAGACTTGAGTTATACCAGTAGCTGCGCAGCGCGTCAATTATCGCGTGTGCGCGAACGGGTTCGACTCTCGTTCATTAGCCGGCGAATTCGCGTCCTCTCTGCGATTTTATCGTATACAGCTGCCGTCTCTCCAGATATATATCAAGCGCAGCACACATATAAGCAGAAATGTATGTGTAACGTGCGTAAGAGGCGCGTTATAACAATCGTTGGCGCAAGTGTCGGGCCCTCTCTTTCTTAAGCGTCGCGCGATGATCGCATTCCCACGGAATTACACCGCGGGCGCGCGTATAAGTTTTGTAACATTCGCGAGGGAGAGCGAGGGAGACAGAGAGAGAGAGAGAGAGAGAGAGAAAGAAAGAAAGGGGAAGGAAACAGAGGAGCCGTCAACACCGCCACTGCAGCCGACGAGCGCAGCTCGCTTCACGGCGACGATTTTACGACGATATAATTGGCATGAAACGCGATTTCCTCCGATGCGCCGTTGTTTCCAGAGCCTCGTCTCGGCGGCAGCTCCTTCGAAATCTCCATGTGAGAAGAGGATCGCGCGCCAGCCGGGGCCATGCCTATTGTTCTAGGCTCGAGCAACGACGCTGGCGGTTTCGGCGGCGCGTCCACGACCAACGATCGACTGATTGCTTCTTCTTTCTTTTGTGTGTTCTTTCCTCCTTCCCCCTGTTTTTTTTCCATCGCCACCGCGACGTTCTCCGCGGCGATGGTAATTGCGCTCATTGTAAACGTTAAGGTGTTTTTTTTTCGGATTCTTGCGCTCTCGGCTGGTACGGCTAGATGAGGTCGCGCGAGATCGGAGCGATTGCGCCGATGCTTTCGCGTAACTCTTCGGGAGAGAAAATCGCGCGGATTCGTTTTCCGATGTGCTTCCGAGGCATCGGTGCGTTCCCTTGCACATTACGATACTTGTATGAGTATATATATATATACAATAATGCGTATATAGGTATAGATATGGTGAAGTTGCGAGAGCCGCGACGTTCTCACGACGAAGAAAAGTCAGCTTTATTGGAACAGCATGTTATTGTTACAAAGCAGACGCTATAATCATTGTAATGATCGCTCAGCTGCGCACGCCTATATATACCAACATATATATATATATATACCAGCGAGTCGCGCGGACTCGAATTTTTCTTTCACTCTGGCCGAAAGCAGTCGAACCAAACGAACCGTGCACAACTCCCTGCGCAAATAATTGTGTTATATTAATAAAGTTTCGTCATCCTGCGGAAACGCAAAATATCGGGGTCTAGGGG
>UELU01121531.1:0-14548 GCA_900490025.1 Megastigmus dorsalis | reverse complement strand
GGGGGGGGGGGTCGCAGACTGCAGGCACGTCCTGTACTACACACATCAGTTATGTGGCTATCTGCAGCAACTCCGGCATGAAGCATTGCGTACATATACATCGGCTTCGTGCGTTTCGTACGAGCTCCCCTTCTCCCCAATTCTCCGCCCCTGTAAAATAAACGATAGCTAATTATATACGCAAGGGCGCTTTGCGAGGCAAGTGCAGCGCTTCTTTCCTCGTGTTCGGCATTTTCTCTCGTCTCTGTTTCTTTTTCTTTCTTTTTTTTCTCGTTGGTTGGGTCCGCGAGGGGTATTGCCTCGAGAGTTTCTTTTATTTTGCTCGCCTATACAGGAAGCGCGGCAGGGCGGCCTTGTTAAATGCGATTAAGCGCGACTCGACGTTTAAGTCCCCCCGGATGATGCTGCTTTAGGTTACGGATAAGCAGTAGATCGCTTTATTAGGATAGTGACTTTACGGAATTAGCCGGATTTTCAATCCCTTGTTCGTATATACTTGCTTGATTTTGCCTACGGGGCCTTTTACGACCTCATCGTATCCCGCGCCTTTCACTGTTTTATATACGTGCGTGCGCCTGATATTGAGAAGCTGTGAAACTCTAGCATTTCGATTGATTTTTATGTATATATGTTTGCTAATTAAATGGGTATTATGATTTTAAGTGGAATATTTATGGAGTAACGATGTTTTTTTACTCAATAGCGTTTGAAAATAGACGTCATAATAGTTTCTATGACTTACTTACAAAGCACATTTTAATCTATCAACATCGCAGATTTCAAGAAGTTTGTGAACGATGATGACCCCTTTATCACTACGTAAAACGCATGCACACCTCTTTTCTATATATACGCCAATGTCGCATCGATCAATGTGATCCGATGACTATTAGGATACCTGTTCGAATGGAGCTGCCAACTAAGCAAATTCAATTTCTTTGCTTTCTTCTGACATCTTGCGATAAGACTCATGAGTCGTTGAACGATTCCTTATTCGAGCGACCAGATCGAATAAGGAATCGCGCAACGACTCACACGCATCACCCGGCCAACTCTTTATCCGAATACACAATTGAAAAAAGCCCATATACAACACTTAGCCAACACACTCCTTCGAACCATCTTTCAGCCTACACAGAGACAAATATAAATTATTTTCTCAACATTAAGTTCGCCATCTGGAAGTCGGTGTAATTTATGAGACAGGGTAAACACGGCGACGCTCGCATTTTCGCCGTGTGCATGTACGCGTGTAGCTATATACGTACGCACACATAGGTGTGGAGGCCGGGAGAGGCGAAAGAAAAGGAGGGTGGATGGGACGCGCGAAGCGGGGAGATGATTAATTAGCGTTTGATGAATATGTATGAGAAAAAGAGGAGAGAGAGAGAGAGAGAGAGAAAGGAGAGCGAGGAGCGCGCGCCCGCGCGAAAACAGCCAGCTTCAACTTCAACAATGGCGCGTTATAGTTATAATGTGCTTCAAAGTTGCGTAAACTGTCGGCGGTGTCGGCTTCCCTACGCGCGCGCGCATAAGACTGTGTACACGACGGTGAAGTGTACTTTTCCGCCCCGTTCTCTTCTCCAGTAGTTATATGGGATTTTAGTCAGGTTAGCAAGAGAAGCGGGCGCGCGCTTATGCCTGTTCACGTTGAGTTTCATGTTTTGCGAACGCCGACTTATCGCCGTTTCTTTCGCGGAATATTAATAAATTATCTCTCTGATGTAACGATGCGGGCGAAACGCATATTAACACGTATAGGTCTGCTATTAGAAAGTTTCACAAGACTAAGCGCAGCCATCAGCGAATTCTCCTTCTATCCGCTGCAGACTTGATAAAATTATTATTGTATTATTACCTATTCGAGTGCACTGCTAATGCGTGTGTCGAAACTCCCGCGCTACTTGTTATATTTATCGCTAGGAATTGGGGATTCGCTGCGAAAACGTGCGATAGTTTTCAATTTTATGCATATACCTTTCATTTGTAAAACATCATTTACGAATTTAATTGCAATTATAACACCAGTTGAGTAAAAGCAACGAATATTAAGCCGTGTACACTGTATAGCTATTAGGATTTTCCATAGCTTCATAAATTATATAATGTATAGCTCGTACGATCGATTATCATACAAAAGCTACGACCTAGACGTCATAACTTAAAGAAAGATATTAGCTTGAAGAGCAAACTGTCGCGATTTTTTACGCGCTACTGTATTTCAACACGTATTACATAATCTCGAATATTGAATTATCGTTATATCATGTCAGTATGAAATATAGCGATTCCAAATTTATCTATATATAGGTATACGAAAAAACAAACATTTAAGAGAACCTTGATTCGCAAAGATTGGGGTTTTCTGTGTGCAGATAAAACTATATCACTGATAATGTAAATAGGAGAGACCGGGGTAAAGTGATTCCAAGGATGCTCGAACAAGAATCTAATTTTTTTCTTTTGAGTAAAAGTGTATGTAGATAAGCTTGTCGGGTAATTAACACCTTGCTTGCTAGTGATAGAATAAAAATATCAATATTTTGAATCGATTTATAATTTATGAAAATTTAACTTAAATGGGGTATAGTGAGCCGAAATTATCTGTAATCTTCTATTATATTAAGCATGTTTCATCATTTCATCGTCCTATCTTATATATCCGCAGAGGGTTAACTTCTTCTCCTAACATGTCCCATTTGTGTGCGTGTATGCGTGTACATATTTGTGTGTTATAATATTTGTATGCGTATGCATGTGTGTGTATATATTATATTTAGGTATATGTATAATTTGCGTTTGGGTGAGAGCTTGCGCGCGCGTGTGCGTGTGTGTCTGTGCGTATTTGTGTTTATGCGTATATTTGCGTGTGTGAATATATTTGTGTTTGCATATTTGTGCATGTATTTGTGAGAATGGGTAGAAGTTTGCGTATGTGTGTGTGTGTATGCGTATATTTGTGTGATCTATATATTTGTTCGAATATGTATTTATATGTGTATATTTGCGTGTGTACATAGTATGTGCGCGTATAATATGTTTATAGGCTTAAATATTTTTGTGTGTATATTTATATATGCAAAAATACATGTATGTGTGTGTATTTATATGTATATATATTTGTGTGCATATATTTTTTTGTATGTTCGTGTGTATATATTTGTTTGGATGAGTGGGAATATATGTGTGTGAGTTTTTGTGTATATGCATGTATTTGTGTATATATGTTTGAAACTGAAAAATTGATACTGAACGAGCGTTAGCGGGTAATGTGTATCCGCTAGTTTTTTATTAAACTTATAAATGCCAAATTATTTCGATACTAGGATCAAATATATAGACGAAAAAAACTTTCATTGTTATAATAGCGTCAAATATAAACATATGTTTTTTAAATTCATATTAAAAAATTATATAATAAAACTAGCGCTGACGCATTTCAGTGATGATCGCGATGTAAGGTAAACAAAAAGCGACGCTTTTTGCATGTAAGGCGCGATCGTCGGTTGCTATCTCTACAACTGGTTCCACTGTTATCTTGAGATGAATCGTTCCCTAGCAAAAATTATTCAATAAAGAAAAGTTTTATTTTTTGAGCTCTACATCTTTTACATTTAATACTTTTATGAGAAATTGATAGTTTTGATGTTAAAATCCAAAAGGAGGTCATTTTGAGCTAATTTAAGCGTTTTCCTATGCTTATTTTAAAAGGACTTGGTTTTAGAGAAAAGTTCACTGTACAAAAATTATGTATTTTTTTTAGATCTTGATTTTCGTCTTTTTCTACCGTGTAGCACTAGTGCCTAAGAAGCTATATCACCATCAACTCTTATCTTGATATTTGTTTGGATGAGTGGGAATATATGTGTGTGAATTTTTGTGTATATGCATGTATTTGTGTATATGTATTTGAAACTGAAAAATTGATACTGAACGAGCATTAGCCAGTAAGGTGTATGTACATTCAAAAATGAAGAAAAAGTATTCTCATCACACATATGAAAATAAAAAAAAGTGATTCTGTTCACAAGTAATGTAGTATATCAGGCCAACATTCGCTTCCCAAAGTTCGGAAACCACATACATAACATATACACATACATAAATGTATATGTATATATTTTTTTCGAAAAGTCATGGGCGACAGGCGAGTAAATGGGGAGAGGGAGGGAGGGGGGTTGGAGTGTCAAGAGTAGGAGAACGGGCTATTGTTGCAGCAAAATATGAAACTGGGCGGAAGAGGCTTAGAGATTTCGGGTCGGTGCGGGGCTGAAAGGCCAACGGATCTGTTGGCGCACGGGCCAAACGGAGATGGGAATGTTTATGCGCCTCGGGTATATGTATTTTTATATATATATATATATATCTTCGCGTGCGAGCGAACGAGAGAGAGAGAGAGAGAGAGAGAGAGTCGAGAAGAGCACAATGCGAACAATGCGGAGTGGGTGAGGGCAGGGATGGGGGGAGCGATGCGGTGAGCTTCTGGGGGGGCTTACATGGGAATACAATTACATTATGAACTCGATTACCATTTAAATGGAAACAAACGTGAAGCGCTAAAACGCGCTTGGATTTCGCTTTTCGCGAGCGGCGAACATCGCCAGACGTCGACTCTTCGTTCGGGGGTTCTTCAAGATACCTCTTTTTTTTTGTCCGAAGCGAATCTCTTGTGATTCTAGTCGTGATTTTTAGGACGCGATAACGTTGCTGGGTTCATTCTATACAAGCTTCTCTCTTTTTGTCTCATTGAAAAGGCGTTTTCGGAACTTCGATTTTCATGTGTGCCGATAAGGAGTGTGTGCTGCATGTTCGCAATATAGAATTTGTAATATGTTGCTTTGGTAAAGTGAAAGTTGGATCGTGGAACGAGTGCATTAGATTATTTCTTATTAATCATTTTTATCTTCGCATACTTAAAGAATTCGAGCTTCAAAGATTAGTATACATGCAGCTGCTGCTCACAGGTGGAACAGAAGCTGCAGCTCTGTTGTTCTATGTTTCTCATATTTTTAAATTAAATATATGACGAAAAATTCGGAAAAAATATTATTATTATTAGGATCTCCTTGGTAGTATCGTAATTAATATACATATCTAATAGAGGGAGAACCGATTAAATTGCGATCACTAAGTCAATAGCACTTGTGGTCGAGTTCGTAAGGTCTAACATGCAGAAAGACAAACAGATTTAACGAGGCTTTGGGCTTAAACGTCCCGGAGGATCTCGATGCGTCTCAAGGGCCTCAAACCACCTCAAACTATTCGGGTTTGAGGACTTAGTATGCACTTTTATATGATACTTCAATCAGCTACTTTATTTATCTTTACTTGCAAAAAATGAGCAAACAAAAAGTCATGTCTGATTAATATTTTCTATTAAATTACTGCACTTTTTTCATGTAATAGAAAATGTACATCTATATTATAGATAGAATATTATAGATTTAGAAAATTAAAATTAATCCATCACTTTAGTTCTCAAAAAAAAAAAAAAAAGAAAAAGAAAACAATGAAAAGCTTGTCTGGAAAACTCTAAGCATATATACGCGGTAGAGCTCAAAATCATCGAGGACCTCTCAACGCTCAGACGGCCGAAAATCCATTCTCAGGTCGGTGCTCTGCACACTCGATGCCTTAATGAGACCAGGTCCAACGAAGGGGAACGACGGCGACGAGGAGCTGATATAGCAAGCGATTCGCTGCACTTGCGTCCCGATTTCACGGGCCACCTGTCGCGCGATCTCTCTCTCTCTCTCTCTCTCTCTCTCTCCTCTTCTCGCGGCGCCGCATAACGTCGAGAACGGTCAATGCCACCCCAGTGCTTGGGTCGCATTCGACACGCCGGGTGCCAGGAGGCATTATTTTAAATGCGTATACCGATCCGCCGTGAGCGTGTCATTTGAAAATCAGTGCCGGCACGAGTGCGTATTATACAGGCGAGCGAGCACTTAATTTATCGGGCTTCTCTCGGAGAAGAGATGCGCGAGGTCACGGCTCGTTACCGCTGAATTCGCCGCTCTCTCTCTCTCTCGCTCTTCTGCGTTATATTATATTGCCTGTGCAACGCACTTGCGAGAACTTTTATTCGGCCTATTATCATACTCGGGTGAACTTTTAAATCGTTCAATTTGAATAATTCAAAGGGTCGTGTGTTTGACTTTTGGTTAAGATGATGATTATGACGGTACAGCCGGTGCAGTAGTTGTGAATATAATTGCCATGTGCATTTATCCATTATTCAAAGCGATCGAAACTTCGGCAAGGGCAAAGATTTACTCCATATGCAGAGGCTGCATTTTTTAATTACTATTACGAAGAAACCATAAGGAGTGAAATATTTCACATACATAACTATCATGGAAAATCGATTGCTAAAGTTAATAAAGAACTTATCGATTTATATAGTGCCTATATATGCATATTTTTGTATACCAAATAAAAGCTAATAAACAGTTTTTCCCTCCAATTCATACTCGAGCTAATATTTCACTAAGGAAAATATAGATCCGAGTCTGCAGCAGTCGAACGGTCGGTGAAACCGAGTATTTGCATACAAAGTGAACTATAAATACGGGAGCGGGAGCGCGTGCGCGCGACACAAAAAGTCCCAATGCCGAATTTTTATATAACGTCAAAATAGTATGACGAAGCACTGCGTTGTGCGCTGCAGCACCAGAGGCGCGTGCGGACCGCCTGCACGCGCGCGGGGCGCGAGGAAAAAAAAAGACACAAAGTCAGTCCGGTGATCAATGGATTCGACAGCGCGCACACACACACGCCCATTGGTGTCTGCCCTTTTCGCATTTTTCAAAAAAAAAAAAAAAAGGTCTATATATGTGTGTGTGCTCGCGCGAGAGAAAACAAGGCTGATCGGATCGATCCTATGGAGGAGGGGCGGGGTGTGCATGTGTCCTCCTTCCATGCACAGTTTTCGTCCCGCGAAGCTGTGTCAATATTTTCTCGTTTGCATTGTTACTCGGTGCTCATCGACCGCTATACGATATGCCCCCGGGGAAAGCTACAAATATAAATACAGAGCGTCGGCGCGGCGTGCAATTCCGAAAGTCAACGATTTAGGAATTGAGAATAGATCTGCGGTGGCGGCGGCGGCGGCGGTGGCGGCGGTGGTGGAAACCGACTGCGGCTGCCGTCCAACCGCCACCGCTGTCGCCGTGAAATATTTTTCGTTCGTTATAAATGGACGTTGAATATTCAGTGTAACTTGGATTCCTGCAGCTACTCTCTCCCTCTCTCTGTTTTTTTCCACGTTGCGTTTTTGCGGTTTACTCGGATATTCGCTAGAAAGCGATGCGATGTAGATGTATGCGCCAGTTGCTTAATTTTTGTCGAAGAAGGGCTTTATGTTTAATATGAATTTTAATTTATTAAAATGAATTTTTAGAGCTGGGAATTTTGAGAAGCTGAATTTAAAGTAACAGTTGATTCGTTGACACTTCCTCGGATTTCATTGATTATTTATTCCAATAATTATTATTTTATATTAATATTAATATTCTTATATCCAAAATTAAATACACTTACCGCACTTTTCGTATAGAATTAGGGTTAGAGGGTCAGATCGAATCAAGATCGAAAAGAAGAATTTTCGGTAATGATGGAAAAAATGTTTTTTACAAAGTATATACCTAGATCGATTTGTTTAAAAAAAACATACTAAATTTTTCATTCTATAATGCGCTACTTGTTTAGATAGTAAATAAGAAAAAATTGTAGAATGAACTCAAACTCATAATAATTCTCATGATCTTCGGTAATCGATGCACTTAAATACACAATAGGGAGGTAAATAATTTTTTTTCTCCCGTAATATTTTGATATATTTTCTACGAAAAGTATTAGGACGTATTTTTTCTTTTTCCATTTATTGAAAGATTGCACCAAATAAATAAATTTGAAAAATTTTCGAGATGATTTCACGCTCATACGAAGATATATATATCTACATACACATATGAAAATATACAAGTTTTAAGCGCCTATAAGTTTTGAAATTATTACTTGAAAAAAATATATAAAACACATTCTAAATTATTTTTTTATTCATTGCCTATATTGCAGATAAAATAAATTAACTTTGTCCTCCAGTTTACCTCTCCATCCTGGGTATTCGCTTATATTCGCAGCTCTGGCGAGCATTTTTTGTTTTATCATCTTGATATTTGTTGCATAAATCCACAATGAAATGTTTTCTCCAAGACAATACCAATCTTAATGTCCTTCCGTAGCCGGATGCTACGTGTGGTTTTGCGGTTTTACGAGCCATGCGTACTATTTGTTTGGCTCACACAATTGTAGTAACTTCAGCCGCATTTCATGGTAGAGTTGTTAAGGAGTTTTTCTAGCCAATTTTTATTTAATTTGTTTGAGTAAATTGCATATTCACTTTTCAAGCTGATTCCGAAGCCTGCAAAAAAATTAGGCACAATAACTTAAAGCTAGTTCAAAACTGATCAATAAGTATAATTTGCGATATCGAACATCATTAAGTATATTGTTTGCGTAATAGACATAAAAATTACCATTGGCTTAACACATTAATTAGTCGTACTCGTTAATTTTCTACGAGGGTTGAAAATGGCGATTGTTAAATCCATTGTACTTTGAACTGGATTAGTTTGGATGTAGGTTGATAATGAATTCTAAAAAAACAAATGTCGATGTTCATGTTTGTCACTCACGAACAGAGTCACTGACTATGATAATGACATTGATTTACTTTCAA
Organism: Megastigmus dorsalis; assembly: GCA_900490025.1. Classification (NCBI taxonomy): domain Eukaryota; kingdom Metazoa; phylum Arthropoda; class Insecta; order Hymenoptera; family Megastigmidae; genus Megastigmus; species Megastigmus dorsalis. The sequence continues at coordinate 5,805 of UELU01121531.1, read as the reverse complement.
CTTTTTCGAAAGAATACTATATTGGCCCACAATTTCATAAAATGCAAGCGCTAGACCGGACGGTTTTCACTTTTTTCACATTATTTGGTATTAGACACATCTCCTAAAGTTTTAGCCGGTTTCGTTAACTAAAAATGCATACTTTCCTAATAAGTAGAAGCATTGCCGCTAATTCTAGACCATCTGAAAACAACGATAAATTATATAATGTATAATATATATATATATAGGTCCCGGCAGAAGAAATTCATAAATTTACTTTATGCGATACTTACACTTTGATTAAGATGATAATGACGAGACTCCCAAGAAATAATTCGAAAAAGTTGTCCGAACAATTGCAGCCTTCATCTGGGGTTATGGGAGACCACCTCGGAGCATTGACTTGTTTGAACATCATAGCCACACCGATACTTGGCGAGTAAGGAATCATGCTTGAAGTGGAAGAGCATACTTTGCACTGATTCTACATGCTACGGCAAGTTTAATTTTGGTGTAGAGCATGGCTTAGATAGAAGAAAATTGATCAAAAATGTTTAGTTTCGCAGTATAAGCTATAAGGGTTAAGTAAAAATCTATAATTAGTAAATAGCTTGCTCAAAGCAACGTAACATGGATTTAAAAGAAACAAAATAATTTCACTCGATCTTGCAGCATAAACTATCAAATTTGAAGTAAAAAAAGTCATGAAAGTTGTCTGCTGCTACCAACATTTGAAAATAATGTGTTTACGGGATAGAATCTGCAGTTCCAATCGAAAAATTTGGAGACAATCAAGTGATGCGGTAGCGTCACGATGGCAAGTACGAGTCACACTGTACGAAGTCGAGGGAGCGCATCGCAACATTATATACATTGAAGTGACACTTTTTAACCTCTATGTCAAATTCTAAATCTAATAAGTAATTGTGTGCACTTGTACAGTCTGTGGACATTACATCTGTCCGAACACATTTGAAAATTTCGGAAATATGGCATCGAGCGGGGGTGCCACTTTTATAGGGCGAATCGCTGTCTTACGCATTTTGCATTGTTTATGGTTGAGTGCCGTGTTGAGCCGGTGTTTCAACCATAAACAATTCGAAATACATTAGATATCGATGCGTCCTACGAAACTGGTACTTTCGCTTGTTGCCACATTTCCGAAATTTTCAAATGTGTTCGGACAGATGTAATGTCCACAGACTGTACGTGCGAAATATACTCGGTCTCAAAATAAAGATATTAATTTTGTTTTTTTTTTAAATTGTCTTTAAAAAAAACAGACACATTAATTTTTATTTGCATAATGAGTAAATAAATCATCGGTTAATTATTATCTAACACTAAAAAGCTTATCTCGAGCGCTTCATCGTAGAAAAAAATTATTTTTAACTAACACAAACAAGGGTTTATGCATTCTTCAAAACACGAGGTTGTGTAAAATCAAAATTTTAATTTGTGAGGTATTCAAACTCAATTTGGGATGCACACAAATGATAAAGTAGTGATGTTAAGATCATGCTCTCCGTAGTTGTTTATGCCTATAGGTATTGAATTCGGTTATACTCGATGCCTAGGTACATAGGGTCGCTGATAATGGTGTCCAGGAGTGCGCTACGTACCTTTTTGTGTCTAGGTGGGGAATCCGGTTATACTCGATGTGTAGAAATATAGGGTTACCGATGATGGGGTCCAAGTGGTGCTCTATGTAGTTTTTTGCGTTTACTTGAATTTTTTCCATTCGATATGAGTTATTCTACTATTACATAATTTAATTTATTCTACCTGATTACTATAAATTAAAATCATAATATTTGTTAAATTGAATTCCTTTCCGATAAGCAGTGATAAAATATAAAATATTGTAATGTAGTCTTTTATATAACGACATAAAACTTGAGCTTTTAACTATATACAAGTAATATTATTTTTGTGCAAAATAATCCGTATCTAAGCGTTATTTTCGAATGGGCCATAGTTTTAAATATATTCTCTAATTATATTTATTTTAAAGCAAATAATAATTTGAGCGCCTGAATACCATTTTTAAATAACAGTAAAAGTAAAATATTACTTTTATTATTAATTTCTAGAAACATCTTATTTCAAATTATTGAACAATTATTCCAAATCTTAGTTTTCAATGTTATTTTTTGGTTAAAGCATATTTATTAAATGAGATTTATAAATATTTTTTGGTACCAAACAATGTTTGTTTCGTTATTATAATACTTTAGAAACTCTAAACAAGCAAGATTTAAAAAGAAATACTTAATGCACAAAATGTTGCGAATTCGTTTAATCTTAATTTGAAAAACAATCTTCTATTGGGGTGATTCCGTTCAGAAATGTTGCAACTTCTATTTTATCCAAATCTTATTTAAAAAACTTATGTAGTACGATTCTCAAGCTTTAAAAAGTTTGAAACTAATATTATTTATAAGTAAATATTTTTATTCTCTAATAAATTTTTATCGGAATCACCTCAAACTCAGGGTAATTCCGGTCATTTACAATTTTTTATTTCAGCTTCAAATAAAATCAAAAGTATTCTCAGCTAAATTTTTCTTGTATATATTGATAAAATAAAATAACCCTTTCGAATCAAATAAAACTATTGCAAATAAAAAAATATAAGAGTCAACTCTTAAGTTATTACCCCACTCTCCCCTGTACCTATATCTATGTACGCGGCAAATATATATATATAGTCACGGACTCCCTAGTGAAAGTGTAAAATCAAGATTGTGAAATTGCTGTTCGATTTGGATAAATGATGTTTATTAAATTTATTTATAAATTGTAAGATAGTTTTAGTTTACATTAGTATCAAAATAATAATAGTTGCACGTAATAATAATAAAATAATAATACGTTTTCGTTTCTTCTGCAATAAATATCTTTTTAAATAGTTCGGTTACCCTCATTTTTTATCCAACCACTAGAAAGTACAAAGCTTTAACTTTCTGTTTCTGTTAAGTAACTTTTTTTCTGGAAAATTTATCAAATGGGGTTGGAGAAAATGTTATTATATTTGAAATTTAAAGAACTTAATATATTTTTTTCATACTAATACCCAGTACTTTAATTTTGTGAAGTACCACCATAATAATGGTCTATTTATGTAAACGCTGATACACGAGTCTCGTTATTTTTCACATAATGTGAAAGTTTCATGGAAATCTAGGACCCACCTCCCTGGTCATGTCCTTGCCAATAATATACAAATATTGAACAAATAGAGAAATTACAATGTCACCTATACAATTGTAATTTGCATTATCTGCAATCTCTTGGAAAGTAGTGAAATCTGTATCCCTAATACTTACCTTTAAAGAGGTAAAATCTTGGCAAGTATGAGTGTATTTTCTCCTACTCACTTCAGCTTTTTGAATAAAATGCTCTTGCCCAATCCTTAAAAATTTATTCTTTAAATACATTTAATTAATTAAGTAAAAGTGTACAAATTTTTCTTGCCGATTATCAGTGATAAAATACAACTTACTAAAACAATATTAAACTTTTAACTAAACACAATCGATTATTTATCTATTTATATAATACTTTCAATTTCTTATGGCCAATTTTGACTAAAGAAAGTTGAGAAACCAATTTAGAAATTGTCAAGTATTCTTTTTAGCTATATTCTGAAAAAGAATACATATAGATGCATATTTTGAGCATAAAGATAAGAATCTTTAACTCGAGGTCTATTAAAAAAATGTAGCTGCTACTCTTTTGGTTGTAGGTCTCTCTGTTGTATACAAAAAGTAATTCCGAAAAGTTTCAAGAAAATCCAGGTCTCATATGCCTGGTCATGTCATGGTATTTTTTTCTTGTTCAAATGTTATCAATTAACTATATATTCTTACAAAATAACTATGAACATGCTTGGCGGCCTGACATAGATTATTTATTTTCCTTATTGGTCTGGGGAGTTTGAGGGAAATGGGAATTACAGAATCTTTATATTGTTCAAATCTTTCATAAAATAAGAACACAGTTGCATTCTTAAATTAAAAAAAATGGGTATAGAATCGTACACTAAATACTCTACGATCAATCACTCCATTGCTAAATGGATTGATAAAAAATACTCCTTTTAAATAAATACGAAGCTGAAACGAGGGAAGAACAAAAAGAAGAGAGAGAGACAGAGAGAGAGAGAGAGAGAGAGAGAGAGAAAGAGAGAGAGAGATAAATATATAGATAGATATTCTTTTATTTGTATAAGTATACAAAAATGACAATATTAGAGTATAACAATACATTTCAAATAATAAAATTTTACAATAATACGCTTCATCAGTCTTATAGGATTATTCAGTCTTTCTATGATATCACAGGCATAATAACTTCATCAGTCTCAAAATCAGTCTTAAAATATGTCTCAAACCTTAAAAGTAATATCACAGAGCGTCTTATATTAAAAATACAAATAAACAAAATTACAAAGCATTCGATATCTATCTTACAAAACAGTTAAAATTAAAAAGAAACATTTACTCAATCCAGTCATTCAATACACACTCACTACAATAAATACACTCACACTTTTAAAAACATTGTATAGGGAACAAAATAAAATAAGTTAACATAAACTCATCTGCTTGCCCCTAGTGCGAGGTGAAAGTCGGTATTTTTTTTTCTTAATAGTCCTAAGATTATCACAGGTTTAGTCTCTGAGTGACTACACTGAGAGAAATTGTCTTAGAAAGATTCTAAAAAGATTCTAGAAAAAGTACTATATTATTCATTAATTTGGGGACAGACTTGAAGTTTAGGAAAGAATCCAAGAAAGTATAGTAATTTTTATAACGGAGGTCTAGCAATGTGAAAATCGAAATTTAAAAATTTATTTTCTCTTCCAATCTCTTTTAATTAATTAATTTATATGATTTTATGTTAGATTTTAGATTTTATTTCGGTTGTACAATTTAAAGAATATTTTTTAAATAAATAATATTTTAGAAAAAAAACTTTACCCCGAGGTGGATTCGAACCCATGTCCTTCTGCATACGAAGCCGTGCACTTACCGCTGCGCCGTCGCGTGACCACCCGATCGGAAAGCGAGTTAAGGCGTTCATCAGGGCCAGCTCAGTAGCCTTACGCCAAATATCAGGTCCTGACATGGCACCTGACCAGGTCTTAGAAAGTCGCGTAACGAGGCGCGAATGAGGCCCTGATATCTTTACTGCTATTTTTCAGTTTTTGTTAATTTAACTATTTCAGCGATTCGTAAGACAGTAAATGTATATTCGAGTCTTAACTGCAAAGACTAAGCGTCCATGTCATTTAATTTTGTAGGTTAGGATTAATTCAAGCGAAAATCTTGGAAATGCAGTATTTAATACATAGGCTTTTATAATAGCAACAAAGAACTCTTTTTGCAGTTAAGACTCGAATATACATTTACTGTCTTACGAATCGCTGAAATAGTTAAATTAACAAAAACTGAAAAATAGCAGTAAAGATATCAGGGCCTCATTCGCGCCCCGTTACGCGACTTTCTAGGACCTGGTCAGGTGCCATGTCAGGACCTGATATTTGGCGTAAGGCGACTGAACTGGCCCTGATGATCGCCTTAACTCGCTTTCCGATCGGGTGTATATGTTCAAATGGCTCTTATATGATACACTTTATATATTATATGCAGTATCAAAGCTTGGTATTGTTGTGAGTTTTTACAGCATATTACTGATATCAATTGATATCAAACGATATTACAAACATTTACTACAATATTTATATTTGAAAAAGAATACAATTAATAAATCTTGCGAAGATAACGATAAATTATGTCCGCATTTGAAGGTTATGTT
>UELU01121530.1:16564-28797 GCA_900490025.1 Megastigmus dorsalis | reverse complement strand
CCCCCCCCCCCCGCCCCCCCCCGTCCTCTGTCCATCCGCAGCTCCCGTTCTCTCTCCTTGAACCCCCTTTCCCTCCCCGTTTCCCCTCGCTTCATTAGTCGCGATAAATCAAAAAGATAGGCAATCGTCGATTGGACTCTGGCGCGTCCGCTCTAGTCATCACTTGCCCTTGGTAGCGCGAATAGCCTTGCAGATCTCGATCCACGGATGCCCGTAGGAACTACATATGTCGCAGACGCTCGGCGAGCTCGACGTCGTGCTGTGGTGGTGCTGCTGCTGCTGCTGCTGCTGCTGCTGGTGCTGCGTAAGGTCGTCGTGCCTCGCGGGGCTCGCGCTCGATGCGCCGCTGTCCCGTTTGCCCGTGGCCCTCGCGCCACCCCCGCCGATTATGATCTTGTCCTGGAGCTCGCGGCTCGAGTCGCGGCTCGAGTCGCGGCTCGACTTCTTCGTAGTCCGGCAGAGGGTAGAGGAGAGCTGGAGCAGCTCAGCGGCGCTGGGCAGCGAGGCATTGCTCCTGACGCGGTGCGAAGCCGGTAGAGTGGCCGAGTTGTAGGATGAGGAGTTGTTGGAGGAGACCGGGTTGAGCAGGTGGCGCTCGAGGAAGGGCGAGCGCGGGGGCTGTAGCTGGATCGTGGCGCTGGTGGTGGTTGTCGTGGTGGTGGTGGTGGTGGTACGGCCGCTGCCGCCGGAGCTCGGCGAGGAGAAACGTAAGCACCGCAGGAGACTGAGTCAATCGTTGAGCAGTCCTTGAGATACGTTGATCAGCTGTTCTTTTAGTACGCGGAACGACGGTCGGACCTCCGGGCAGTGGGCCCAGCATTTCCTCATCACCTGAGGGACAATTTCAACGAGATTAGCCTTGACTTAAACGATACTTTTCTATACGCATCTCTACTTCGGTCTTTTAGTTATTCTATCATTAAAATCATTGTTTCTAATTATTTGAGCAAGGCTATATTAAAGAAGCATTTGCCCAAACGCGTTCGCAACAAAATTGTAAGAGGCATTCACAAAACTTATAATATGAAGTTTGATTTACTTAGTACAGAAGCAAAAGAATACGGAAAAATACTCAACAATCATATATTGAAAATGTATGCATTATCTACATATTATGTTCAAATTATTATTAACCTTTTTCTGCATGAAGTCATAATATCTTATATAATAAATATTTAAACAAAACTTATTCGTGATTCGTAAAAAAGTTAAATTTAAATGAACCGTTGACTCTTTAGTAAAATTATAAGAATTACAGCTCGCGTTTCCAAAATATATTGAATTTATGACTAGCATAATTTAGCTATTTATATATAATTTTGTCTAAATTCATTGAAACAATGATCTTGTGAATCTTAGCTGAAACTTATAACGAACCTCATAGACTTCTTTGAAGCAAGCTTTCGGTTTTTCTAGAATAATACCACGCTGTACGCACTCTACGACTTCGGTGTTCTTAAGCCGTCCATATGGCATTTTGCCGCATGTGAATACCTCCCACATCAGTACTCCATACGCCCACACGTCAGATTTTGAGCTGAATCGAGTGTAATTCAAAACCTCTGGTGGAGCCCACTTGATAGGGAATTTTGTTCCGCCACTGCTTGTATACTGATCATCTAACACATACCTACAAAAAAACAATAGAACGTCATTCCGAATTTCAAATTCCCTAGTTTCAGCACTACTTATTGATTCTGATCAAATTACCTGGCCAAACCAAAGTCAGCCACTTTCACCACGTTTTCTGAGCCAACCAGACAATTACGAGCAGCCAAATCCCTGTGAATGTAATTATGCCTTTCCAAGTATGCCATTCCTTTGCAGACCTATAATTTTAAAAAGTCAATGATTTAGAGCAAATTCAAAAACCCAAGGTGTTAGAAAGAAGCGGAAAAGTTTAATTTCAAGGTAAAAATGGTAAGTGTAAAAATGTAATGAAATGTTATTTTCTATTTAAATTTCATTTACTGCAGTAAACCGATTTCTTTATCAAAAGGTATGCAAAGAAAACACGCAATTAATATAAATAATCAAAATAAATAATAGTTTTCGAAAGTCAAGTTTGATGAAGAAATAGTATATTAACTTCTTTGTGTAAGTTTATAGTTGTATAATACCTAACACACAAACTTCGATTCCAATAAATTTAATATTTTCATGTGCAATTTTGAGCATAAAAATCGTGTGTAAAGTAACATTTACTGTGTATAAAGTACCATTTTTCACAATCGTGACGTACATTTAGCACTTTACAAAGGACAACTGTTAATTTCCGCAGTCACTGTACGAGCTGACTTGAATAAAATATTGTTCGACGTTCGAGCGTAGTGTTTTTCCGCACGTACGAAAAATTTCACTTTAAACCCTTCTACGAAAACTACTATTAATGCATTTGCCTTTTTTCCAGCGTGCGATAAAACGTCAAAACTTTTTGCACGGAATATCGCATACAAACTACTATATATACCACTTTTACTCGTGTGTATTGACAATTATATTACTAAGCCTTACTAATGTTAAAAACTTTTAGATAATCTTTAGATAATGTCTTAGACGAGACTCAATCCATATTTAACGATATCAAACTTCTCTGAGTATCAAGTTTGACAAAATTGTTTTTAATACAAAAGATCCTGAGTTAATATAAATAGAATAGAATGAACGAATAATTTCGCGTACTCTTTCTCCGCAGACTTTACAAATTTTCTATTTTGTTGATATTATGCTGCTAATGAACAGTCGATCGTAGAGATTAAGATTTTATTTGAACTTTATATAAATCGTTATCAAACAAATATATTTAAATTATTAGCTTGAAATAATTAATATACTATCTAATAAGTAGAATCATTTTTAAAAGAAAAGTAAGTATACACTTTAATGATATACGCTTGCATAAGCATTCTTTCCTAAATACCTTTTACGGCCAGATTAGTAAGAAAAACCCGTAGCTCTATAGTATTCTCGGAAGTATAAAATTTATAATCAGTTCCACGTACACACTATCAGCAGGTGAAAGGTTTACTTTAGCACTAAATATAAGTAGTGGTCACCTGTATGCACATATCTAAAAGCAGTCCGACATTTGATCCAAGTGTAGCTTCGTGACGACGGAGGTAGTTCAGTAGAGATCCATGACGCATGTATTCTGTCACTATGTAAATAGGTCTGTCCTTGCTGCAGACACCATAGAGCTGGACTAGGTTTTGATGTTGCAATTTCCTGCAGCGGATAAAAGGAAATGAGGCGTTGATTAATCGCGCGAAAGCCAAATAGCAGAAAGAATAGCTAGATCGAGGTAAGGTAAGGTACGTACGTCATGACTTTAGCTTCTTCGATAAAATCGTCCTCGGACATTGTGCCCTCCTTCATCATCTTCACGGCTACGTCGATGGATCCGCGCCATTTTCCTCTGCGCACCACACCGAATTGGCCGGATCCAAGTTCCTCGAGTAAGTGAAGCTCAGCGGGGTCGATTTCCCATTTATCTAAAATTGTCGATCGATCGTCAATCAATCCATTCATTACGTGCCATACAACTTTATAATTTTAAGGCTGATTCTTCACGATATCTATTTTCCTTATCTACTCTCCAGACTTAAAGCAGCGGGACTCTCGAATATCAATCAAGATCTTATTCTTGATTGGTATAAAAAAGTAAGTATCGAATTTGCATAAATTGCTTTTACTTTTTTTTTCTCTCTTTTTCCAGTTTGTTAGAAAAATATTCAACAAATATCGGAAATAAAAAACAATGCAATGGAGAAAGCAAAGGAAAGAAGAGAAATAAAATAAGTACCATGGCTAAGACCGGCGGTCGGTGGAACAGGACGATCACAAGGGCTGGCCTTCAGTCTGCTGGCTAGACCACCGCTGTTGTGTCTGTGATAATTAACGAGATCTGGGATCGAGCCGCAGCAATGCTTCTCCGAGAGATAAAATTCCCCCCTTTGATTCTGCTTAATGTGATAATGCTTTACGTGAGGATGTGGACTGCAACATATTTTATACAACAAACCTCAGTATCGGTATGTTATAGACATAATTATTTAACGACGATTCGTTAATAAAGGTTTTTGATCTGTATTCGACAAAGTATTAAAAAAAACTGCATTCTTTATATTTGTCATTAAATAAAGCCAAGTCTCATATAATGGAAGAATGAAACTTGAGAGTTTGTCGATTGTTTACAACGATTAATTATTAAAGCAATTTTTCTGTAGATGTTTAATTTCTTGTAAACTTACACTTTTGTATATAAGGATAAAGTGTAGAGGCCCTTGGTGGACGAATTGCGAACGACGAAACAGCCTTCCTTGTCTTCTTGCTTGAGAAGTGACTCGGCGCGCTGCCTCGACATATCTCCCACATACCATCTGTAACATTTCGAAATTGAAGAATTCAATGACTCTTGCTTATTACTGCACGCGCATAAATTCACTATGTATATACTAACTCGTATTTTTGAAGACCAAGAAGTTCTTTTTCTTTGACATAGTTGCTGGGAATATAGCCGATCGATCTGAAAAATGGACGAAACATTTTTTTTAATTACATTGAACGATAAGATTGTGTCCTATTTTAAAGCAACGTGATTGCGAATTCTCACCCATGTTCGTCTTTAACTTTCCACCAGTGCTCCTGAGAATCATCTAGCACCTCGTATTCCGCACCCTGAAATATTTTATAAATTTAGTTTCAATACGATTCTGACCTGCGTAGCGACGTTATTATTCTCAAAAGAATTATCATTTGATATAAATAAAGATTTTATATAGCGTATAAAAAAATTGTACCAGTAAAAAGTATTTAAATCAAGTCTGTCAATAGCTTGCATTACGAAATAATTTTCGTAATAATACAGATAAAAAAAATTCTATTAGTTAGAAAAATTAATAAGATTCTATTAACTGGACAGTTAAGTTGAATTGTGTACCTAATATTAAAAATATTCAAAAGTCATACCTTCTCAAGAGATAGATCACCTCCTTCAATGGCTCGAAAAGGATATAGAGCGACCACTACTTTGCTGCGTATCATAAGCTTCTCCTATTCATACAGATAATGAGTCAATAAGGGTATCGTATCGAAAGTCATTTGACGAGTTAGCTATAGTTTACATTTACGGTGAACTAATAAAACTAATTGTTCGAAGCTCTGACAAAAATATGGTATTTCTTATTATAATTCTAATTCTTTATCCTCAAATTATAAAGAATGCTACATAAACACGAAGAGCTTTCAGATGAAAATGAGGTCTCGATAAAATAGCTGTATTATTTTTTATTTTTGTGTTCTATCAATAGCCATTGCCGTCTTAATTTTCGTACAATTGGTTTTCATAAATGATTGAGCAAACTATTTCTGCAGTGCTCTTAACTTTTAATAACATTGCAAATATTGTCGAAAAATTCTCGAGATTACATTTAAAATTCAAACATGTTATTTAGTTTTTTACAGTTAATTGAAAATACCTTAGTCTTGGATGACGGCGTTCCTGGCGTTCCGCCCGGCATCACTGGAGTTGAAGGTGTCGCTGCAACAAACAAATGAAATTCTAATTAGATTTGAGCTGCATTTTTGCCATGAGAATTTTCAAATATAATTTTTTAATCGAATCAGTGCGCAGTAATTGCACGTGTATAAGCTTTAGCGCGTTATAAAAATGCTTCCGAAAACTGCCTATTTGAAGATTTACAAAAATAAAAGGTATGGACTGAAAAAGATTTACGATTTTTATGAGATGATTTGTTAATTATTTCCATTTATCATAAACAGTAATGTTACTGCATACTCTGAGAGAAAAATCGAGGACTAAGATAATGACATTTATAGATCTATAATATAAAGAGTGTATAGGGTAGGCCTTGAGGTAGACTCAATCAACCACGCTAATGTATCTTTCCTTGTTTCTAATTTAAGAAAAAAGTTTCCTGCGTAAATTCCAATAACATAATGCTATTTTACGAGGAAAGGTATATATAATTTGAAAAAAAGTATAAAATATTCTAAAATTAGATTATATATGTATAAATGCTTCCTTCAGTATATCAAAATAAAAGAAAAAAAAGAACTAATTTTTGCTTTGGAGTGATATTCCTTCCTTTGGAGCGAGAAAGGAATTGCATAGGTGTTTATTTCGTCAAGTGCACATAATAATAGCAGAGTAAAGTTTCACGGATCTCGTTGGTTTAAAAGATCAAATTAATAATTTTATGCACATAGAAAAAAAAACCGAAGTTTCAAATCAAAGTATAATATATTGCAATAATTGCCATCTTTCTCTTTTAATAAATCCATCAAGCAAATAAAAGTGCTCGTCGGCAGGGAAAAAACATCCCGCTTACCCATTGGCCAATATATTTATCGCCGCAAAAGCCGACAAAAGTGAACTCGCCGATCCGACGAATATATATCCCTTTAACGAAGCGATAAGTGGGCCTCTTTCGCATAACTCGCCACGGCTGGGTTGGGCTGCAGCACACTCAACGAATCGGTGCACATCAGGCGGCAAGTGGCGGAGCCGAGCGAAACGATCGTTATATACCGGACACCAAGTGGATATAGGCCGTATCGAGTAGCTCCAAATAGTAGATAGGCAGCAGCAGCAGCAGCAGCAGCAGCAGCAACAGCGACGGCAGTAGTGGCAGTAGTAGTACATAACGACAGCAGCGATTCTCGATCGCTCGAGCTCTGGCCTATGCACACCGAAAATTGGACTAATTTATGTTCGAGTCGCGGCGGCGTTGGGTTGCGCGGGCGCGCGTTCACTCGAAAGCTCCCTCCAACTACTGTGTGCGTGCGTAGTTGCAGCGGCGGCTTCGCCGGTACTATACGGCGGTCGCTCGATAATTACACATTTTACAGGCGAATTAACGCCGAGCAATTATGCGATTTCGAGTAGGTAGTAAACCGACAATCAAACGCCGACTTTAATTAAAACTCGCCGCCGCCGCAGTCGGTGCTGCTGTGCAGTGCCGGAAATTTCGCCAAGTCCCTCGTGCAGCGCGCGGGCGCTTACTCAAAGTGCTGAAAAGAGGAGGAGGAAGCCTCTTTTGAGATATAACGGATTTATGGGGCGCGAGCGGCTCTTTTGTGAGCGACGTCTATCTCGGGCCTGGCTGCTGCTGCTACTGCCGGGGCGCACCGTATAGGAAGTTTGCTTTTTCGGGCGCGTTTTCGGACGAGCGGGTTTATGCGAGTATATACGCGAGCCGTGACGGAGCGTTGGACTTATCGAGGACGCGCGATTGAAATAGTTGAGGAGTATATATGTATAGACGGGAGGCCGTATATAATAACGACGCGCTTCTTCGCTTGAAGGATTTCACGCCTGTGTCAACGTGCGAGTGCGCGCCTCTGTGTGTCTGTGTGTGTGTGTGTGTGTGTATGTGTTATGTGTGTGCGTGTGCGTGTGGCTGAGGTCTTTTTGAAAGAATGCTCAAGGGTGCAGGAAGTGTTTTTTTTTCCTTCTTATTCTTTATCGAAGGCGAGCGAGCGCGAGGCACGTGCGGCTTTGATTAATTGCTATTAAACGTAGCTGTAAATAAAAGGAGACGAGGTGAAGCCTTTTGTTTATTGCCAGATCGAAGGAAAACGCGCGGTGCATTGCAAAATGGCCTTTTTTGTTTTAAGGTGATCGTTCCTGCCGTGTAGCAGCTTTCAAGACTGAATTAAATGTTTGCACTGCAATAAGATTTTCTTTGTTCGATACAATATATATGCGCCTGCATAATATCAGAAACAAATTTTACTGGGTGTCACCATAACATTAAACAAAAAGTATATATTTATGTGTAAATCGTTTGAAATGATCGTTTCAAATCTAGTATATAGAATAATAGGTGTTTTATAATAATAAAAAAGTAAAATCCTACAGAAATGTATTTTCATTGTAACAATGTGTAATATCCTACGGCTGTATTAGATTTTCTTTTTTTTTTTTCAATTTTTTTAAATTTGTCCAAGTTTGCCACTTGACATGCATAGCCTACCGAAAATTAATCAGCGTGAGTCTCAAACTGTCGAGATGCTCTCACGTCGCGAGACAAAACAACTCCGCGATAACCGAACGCTAAACACCTTAGCGATTACGGAGAAGGGCTACTCGTTGAGATGTACAAAAATAGCTGTCCTCACGTCGGAAGACAAAACAGCTCCGCGATAGCCGAACGTCACGTCAGAATACAATGCATGAATAGAACACAGATATTATTTTTTCTTTTTCTTAATAATTGTTAAAACTCTTTAATATTAAAAGTGTAATATAAAACCAATTTTATTCATATAAAATATGTATGCTCTGTTCAAAAATGACCAAACTTAGTTAAACAACAATTATGTTATATTAGTCTAGAATATTATAATTGATTTATTGTTTCTTCTAAGTATTATAATTAAGAATCATTATAACGTAAATTAGTTGTTATACCTTATGTTTTGCAAAGAACATTTATGAATAGTATTATATTCCTTGTTTCTATGTTTTATACAAACAGACACTTTATATTTTACTCCAATTAAATAAACAACAATTCTACTACATTATTCTAAGAAACTATAACTATTCCATTAAATCTACCGTATTGTGGCTAAAAATTAACATTCATTATTTGAATGATTCATATTCACGTGAAACAATTATTTAAACTATACTTTATACACGAATACGAAATGTTAAAATTAAATTGTATATCCGTGAATAGTTATAAACATGAAAATATGCAAAAACTACACTACGGCGCAATCTTTCGGGATAACTCAAAAGTCCCACACTGCATTATCACTCATCAGGGGGTAGTCCCGAAAAAAATGCAGATATCACAACAAGCCAACCACAGACTCCAGAAACATAAACAATCAGGAGAAGGACCCGCCCTTACCGAACCACGTCAAATCATCAAGACGATCCTCCCTCGCCGACGATGACCGATGTCCACCTACAGAAAATTAGGCGGCTCATCACCCTTTAAAAATTAGCGCATCGCGCTCCAGCGCCCAGTCGAAATAAAAAATTTCTACACCTGAATTCCGCGCTCCTTCCTGCAACCACACTCAGCAATTAGACGGACTACTACGATTTTATAAAAGTTTGCGTTTATTTTACACTCATCAAGTTATTTTACACTCATTAAGTTTGCATTGTATTACAAAGATAAGTAGCAACGGAGAAAATTAAAAGTGAAATTAAAATTAAAATTAAAAGTACACTATAGAAAAATTATTATTTCATTTTTCCTTTACTATCCCACACACACACACACACACACATTCCTTTCCATTGCTGTTTCTCGAACCTTAGGGTGTCGGGGAAAGCAAGCCAAATTCACTGTTTCTCAAGTCGAAAGACGTTGGGGAAAGCGAAGTTCCAATTACTGTTTTTCGGACCAATAGATGCCGGAGAAAGTAAGGAACATTCACCCTCACACATTCCATAAGAACGTTATTGTAAAGTATCCCAAGCTATTAGGCGAAAGCCTAGGCTTAAAAATATATTTAAAAAGTGTCTCTCGATGTCACAAATGACATGTGACGTAGTTGTTAGATGAAGTAATAAGTTACGTACAATTGTACCCAAAATAAACCACTTCGTCTAAAACTTTCAAAGACTGGCATTCTATTTTAAAAAATCTTTATGTAGTCAAATTATATAGTATCTATGTAAATTTGTAACTCGCTGTAAATAAAAAAATTTTTAATGAGAAAAAGATACTAATTTTAATTAGTATATGATGTAAGCGAAACTCTCGCAATTAATAAGGTAATTTTCATTAGCTTAAAAACACACTGCTTTAAATTATCACATAACGCTTTTAGCACCTGTTTATAAATAAGAGAGAAAATGCCTTATAAAATCATCACGCAAATACGCAGGGAACTGGCATTCGCTCGTATATCCCGTTATACTTGCGTATACAACATGAATCAACGAGTTAAACAAAAACAAAGTGATGTTTATTTAATCCAATTAATATAACGCAAAGGTTTTTTGCAACGACATCCTTGCCGTATCGGAACAAATAACTCGAGAGGCACTCGCTGCACCGCGACGTGAATCACCGGTGTGTGTGCATGACTCATAAATTTTTTTTTCGCTAGCAGCAGCGAAGGGACGAAACTCGCGCTGGAAGCCGTATGTACGAAAATCGATATATATATATATATATATATGCAGTGTCGCGCAGCACTGTCTCGGCGATTTCCCATCAATCACCGGAGCTCTCCGTATATTATTTGATTCCCGCACGTAAAAATCCCCACTAATAAGTAATAAACATAGGGCGCAGGATCCATTTTTAGCTAACGACTAGTCAAATTTTTATAACGCGACGGGCATTATTGCTTTATGCGCGCTCGGAGTACTCGGACTAATGCATTTTTACGGGCGCAATTTAAAATCCAATTTGAATACACACATTTCTCCTCCGCGCTCCCTTTTGTTATAGCTATAGCAAATTTTACATTTTAGCCTCTATTTTTATCTCTACGTTTTTTTCCCAATTTCCTTTGCATTCGTATAACGAATTCAATTACCAGCCAGTAAAGAAGTAGATGTCGCGTGGAAATAAATCACCCCGCGGCCGAGTGTGTTTTACTGCTCGTGGAAGATTAAATTAAGATAGCCGTTCATGCGCGAAAATCGCTTGTAAAAGGATATAGCGAAAATCCTGCTCCGAAATTTTTCCCTTTCTTTTCTTCTCTCTCTCTCTCTCTCTGCGCGAGACTAAAAGACGTTTACGGAAAAGAAATAGCTCTGCACGTCAGCTACGAATAAATTCACAGATCGTTGAAACTTCTGTCGCGCGCGCGTGTGTGTCTCCAAGTTTATATATGTATCGGCATCGACAACAGCATCCCCATATAATGCAGAATACAGAAGCGTCGGCTGCGTTACACGGCGTATACATCTTTGTTTCCGCTCGCTTGCTCTCTCTCTCTCTCTCTCTCTCTCTATGTGTGTATATATATATTCTGTCTCCCTCTCTACCCTGCGCCCTGGGCATCGACGCAGTGCCGGAAGCGCATTTTTCCCCATCTCAGCCTGCCCGCGTATATACAACCCAACCCTGCGGCGCAGCCGGTGACGCACACTCCTGAACCAACTTGGAAATCCGATAAGCATCGAAAACTAGCTCACCCGCATCTCTCGCGCCTCCCCTCCCATCGTACACATAATAGATTCACACGCACGTATCTATATAGAGCTTATACGAAAGTTCGTATAGCTTCTTCCGAGTTTTCGTGCGGGGGCTACAGTTGGACGTTGGGCGCATGCCCACGCGATCATCCTCCTACACTATACATACGGTATATATAAGGACTCAAAGATGTCTTTTATGTAAATTTGATTTTCCTCGCATTGATAAAATCGAACTGTTCGAATCTCGCTGTATACATATATATATATATATATAAGGAAATGCACTTTTGGTATATATCTCTGAATTGATCGACTTCTTTTTTACTGCGCTTACTTTTATGTTTCGTTGGTGTATACGAAAGTGCAGTTTGAAATTGACGATAGATGATTGAGCGAAGAATTGTTTAGTGAAAATAAATATGTATTTTAATGTTAATCCTTATGCATGTATGTAAGCTTATATATCAATAGAAATCTATTGATTTTTCAAGATTTTATAAACATTCAAAATTCGTATACATATATGCGTTTTATTAAGAATACAATATAGTTTATTATCACTGTAATTTTTCAATAGGAAATATCTATATAAATACACCCTATCTAGAAGCTCTTACACGTACGAATTTCAACGAATCCTTCAAAGCTCAACGATCTACCATCTGCAATATACCATAAGAGTCTAAACATTACCTCAACCCCTTGGAATCACAAGCACTCGAAATCCATGACTCCATCGACGAACAGCGCTTGCTGCCGGCTTCCTCAGCTGCACTTCCACAGAAACCCGCCCAACAACTACACCCAGTATCAACCTCTGTCGACGCCAAATCCACCGCTAACTCATCGCACAAGCCGAAAATCGAGTCTCACCCATCGTAAACTCACAGCCTAAACTCCCGCAAAAAGAAAGACGTATAAGAAAAGCCGAGGACGCGCTGCGTGCCGCGCGACTCGCCGGCAATGCAATAAGCGCCGCACCGGCACACGCGTCGCTGCCTCCGCGCCGGCACCGCCGCAGCCTGCACAACTCCGCTCTCTCTCTCTCTCTCTCTCTCTCTCTCTCTGTTCCCCCTCCCCCCTCCCCCCC
>UELU01121517.1:28604-45459 GCA_900490025.1 Megastigmus dorsalis | reverse complement strand
GTCCACGTGTAGGTGGCCAGTCTATTATTTTGCTCCACGCAAGTGTCAAGATTCGTGGTCGATTAGTATATAAGAACGATTTGATGAATACTGAGCATACGAATATTTCCATATGAAAAGCGTTTTGTATTGTGTTTATTAAGTATACTTAAAGCGTTAATGTGATTTTATATGCGAGTTTATATAATATATGTTGTTAGGCCGTAATAAATAAAAATAATATACCGTTGACATTAAAAAAAAGTGCGTACCGAAATGTATTTGTTTACCATTAAGTGTGTGTTGAAACTTGTATATGTAAAAGTATATATAAGACAGTATAACGAAATTCTTTTATGTGACTTCAAGCATTAAATTTATCCAGTTGAATAAAATTTAAAATTTACTATGTAACATAGTAATTTTTATAACGTTGAAAGTATGTCTCACCGCTGCTATGTATTATAGTAATGTCTGCTAAGGTTATAATAAAATTTATTATAACATTTTTCTCAGTGTATAATATCAACGATTTCGCTCGCAGGATTTATATACGTGCAGGCTGCCCGCCCTCCTAAAAGCTTTCGAAAAATTCTTAAACAAATAAAATTGCGCACGAGCGAGCGCGGAGCATTTAATTTCTTATCGGCCTCTCTAAGTAACGAACTAACGCTATCTCTCTCTCTCTCTTTTCGTCTCTTTTTTTTAATTTTATGACTTTATACACGTTATTCCTCGTCAGCTTATAAAAACTCGCCGTCGGCTAATATGCAAATCCCGGTACCTTGTGAGCGCGAAAGCTTCCCGGGCTCCCCGAGCTTAGCTTCCTTTTTTTACTACCACCCCGCGCTGCAGCTTATATCTTTTATCAGATATAAAACAATCGTGATTATTCTCTGGCTCTCTCTCTCTCTCTCTCTCTCTCTCGCTTTCGTAGTTTATGTACAAGCACGATAATCCCGCTAATTTGCTCTCTAGGTCCTAGTCACTCCTGTTTTACCTCTGTATACTCTTTTTTCTCTCTTTCTCTCTCTTATCTTTGAATCGTTCTTTCTCACTGTATCTGTGCCCTGAGGTTTACGTGTGCTGCATATGGAGAATTCCATATTAAGTGGTCCAGGTGGCAAATGAGAATCGAGAGCAGCGCAGCATAACGATATTGAAGGAACCTTGATGACTAAACATGTGTGTAAAATAATTCGACTTATAGTAAATTAATAATTTTGTGCCAAAAGGACGAGACATTTATCTGCATATAAGTCCTTACTTGAACGCGATGAATGATGTGAATCTATTTGAATATTAAGCAGAAATTATTTGAATCCTTACTTCGTGACTGCGCTATTCCAAATAATTGCGTAGTAGTGAGTTCGCATAGCCGACATTTTAATCTCGAGTCATTATACATATACAATATAATCTCTACCTTTAATTTAGGAAAAGTTTCTTTCACTGGTGGACAGACGTTTGTAATATTTTAAAGAATCGGCCTTAGTTGTTATCGGCCGAAGGAAATGAGACATCACTTCGATTTAATTTGCCGCATTCCCACAAACACGAACACATTTAAAAATCTCGAAAGAAGAATCCGCCGCCGACAACGACACGAAAAAAAAACATTTCTGAATTCTCAAAAACCGGTGCTCTGTCCCTCACCAACTTCGAAGCGGAACCTCCCGTATATGTAAATTCACGCCCGCGTGTCCCCTGATACGCGTGTATATGCAGTACTTTAACGCGGCGTCCGGGCATAAATTACTTGGCCGGCGGCTTTAATGGACCGTTGGCCGGCATTAATGGGAAATAAATGAGAGATTATCGGGTATCAAACTGGCCTCGTGTATACGTGTGCCGGCGACTATGGGCGCATTGCCTCTGCCTCGGCCCCCCCTTTGCAATTGCCTAGGACCCTATGAGGATTTATACTAGACCTGCACGATCCTTTTGGCATCGGCATGCAGCCCGCGCTTGTGTGTGGGTTATACGAGATCCTTAAGTTCCTATACAATGTCGGAGCAATATTGATTTTTGAAGATGCGAGAGTTTTTGACGTGGCTTTTCTTCCTATAGTGAGATAGTGTGAGAGACGTTGTAATGTGTTTACTAATTCGTTGAATAACGAAGTCTTGATTTAGTAAGCAACATCTGCCATGCTCCAGTTTATTTCTTTTTTTTTATTTTTAAAATTTCCGATTTCTTTTACTTTTTTTACATTTTCGTAATGAATTTTTGAAAAATGTTAACGCATTGTAATGTACTATGTGTTAATAATGCAAAATGTAAATCAATATCGACTTACAATAAAAAGAAGTTAAAACGTCACTATTAAGGCTATGTAGCGATGACGTCTAATCTGTTTTTTTTTATAGGAACTTGGTTATTTTTATCTACGCCGAGTCCCCACCTTTCGTCTTCCCCCTGAATGAAGTATATTATGCGACTTTGGTGGGAAGCTCTTTTTTACGAACATTACGTGCGTATGTTCCGGGAACATTAAGAGTTTTTTTTATGCTTTCTAAAATACCACCGATGTGAGAATGTCTTTTTATTTTTAGAGAATTGGTTTTGTTCGAATGGAAAGCTCCAGTATTTGGATGGTTTTAAAGATTGCATTTATCGCCATTTGACTTCCTGTTTATGCAGAACTTTAAGATACTTCTCACTTTTAAATGCGCTGATTTGTATGTCCTGGGAAAATTTCAATTTCAATGCAGCCGATTGTTGTTTTGTATACAATATATATAATACTTATAGACATTATGCTAAATTATAGATGCATTTATCGAAAAAAAAAATACTTTGGTTTTACTTTCACACGAATGAAATGAAAATAACTTTTACTGCCAAGGGGGCAAACTGCCACTTAGCCTACAAAAATGAATGTACGTACTGCACCATAACTTAATATCATCACGAAAACTACTACCTTTAAAGCTTCCTTCCATCGATGACTCGTACTTACAAAGCAAGACTTGCTCATCGGGAAAAAACTCAATTAGCTAACTATAGAGAAGGGGGAGAAGTGCACAAGCCTCCCTAACATCGGCAATCCCTTAACAGTAGACTGCACAAAATCTAACGCGACACTGAAGCTTGCCAATCATACTCGTCGCGCGGTGGCAGGGCACATCGGAAAAATTGCGGCTCAACTTTCATCAAAGCTCCTCTTCTTACCCCTCTCCGCAGAACATTCTCTCTTCCTTTCTTTTCCCTCTCGGCCAACATCTCTACAAAGCTCGGGGTGTAACGAGAGTGCGAGAGAGAGTGAGAGAGTGAGAGAGAGAGAGAGAGATGGAAAACGATTATTCAATTAATGTCCTGCCGAGGACGGGCGGGGGCCTCGTTCATTTAATTAAAGTCCGCGAGCGTTCGGACGCGCCACATCGCCTGGCCAAATCGAATCAGGCTCTGTCTGTCTCTCTGCCTCTCTCTTTCTCTCTCTCTCTCATTATCTCTCGACTTCTATTTCTCCGTTCGTGTACGTGTCTGTGTGGTATCCGGGCATGCGATTGTTCTCTCCGTGTGGGTACTTGCGTGTACGTGGACGTGTGTGTATGTGTGTGTGTCTGTGGCTGTAGGGACACCTGAAAATCGCGGTTGATCGGATTCCGATAATTCCGGATGATCCAAGACGATTTGACCAAGATATCAAGTTTATTCAGTTGCGTGAGGTCTGGACGTCGCAGAGAACTGGTGTGTCTACTTCACGTTGGCTTTGATTTGACTTTTCGAGAGGATTTTGTTTAACTCTAATAGAGGATTTGTAAATATTTAGGAGTTTTATAATTAGTTGATGTTCGTGATCTCGTTGTGCAGGCGTTCCACTTTTGTACACCATTCATTTTCATTTCACTCCAAGATTGTATAGCGATGGCAAATTCTGCTCTTTTAAATACGAGGTCGACCAGCAATTATGAAAATTCACTACATTCATTCCCGCAGCCATACTCGTGCGTGCATCTCGTTACCTTCGAAGCTCATACCGCGCGCTTCCTCGTAATTTCAGTTTGCGCTCCCTCGCTTTTTGTACAATTATTGAAAAACGGTATAACTACGGGTACAATACACCGACCGATGCGGCTGCACGATAATTTTAATACCTATAAACAACAAATCATTTTTTCCGCTCATCTCCGATCACCGCGAGATCCTTTCCCACAGTATAAATACACCGCGTAGAGAGAAAGTTTGTCGCGGCATCCTTCGCCGCAAACGCACTTTGCTCGCCAATTTCTTTTAGTAACGCTAAACTACAGCCACCGGAGAGCGATCGAAAAACGACACTCTCGATCGCACAATTCCGAATGCAAAAGAAGCTCATCGTCCGCAAACTTTCACACGAACGGAAAATACATCAGAATCTCACGATTCGCTGTTTAACTCTAACGAAAATACACTTTTCAGCTCGAGGAGGAGAAAAACACACACGTTTAAGCTACACACGAGAAGATTTCCCTCTCTCTTGTAATCCTTTCCCATGGTATATACATCCACAGCAGCTACATCAATGTCGCTCGGCCGCCGCTGCCGTCGCAGCAGCAGCAGCAGCAGCAGCCGATAATATCTCGCTGGCCCCATCTCCATAATCGAGCACCGACTCTCTCTCTCTCTCTCTCTCCTTCTCTGTTCTGCTACTCGAATTATTCGAGAGCGAGGATATATAGCCGGGGCTGACAAGTGTCCTTATTATACCTCCCTTTCGACGGCGAGAGCGTAGCGGCGCTTCACCGCTGCTGTTGCTTCTATATAAACCGAAGAAGTCCTCTCTCGCGGTTCTCCCTCTCTCTCTCCCTCTCTCTCTCTCTCTTCTTTCTCTTCCCTCCTCTTCTTCGATTCTCACGGTGTTTCAGCCTTGCCTATAGCTATAGGTACATGCTGTTCTCGCGCTGTGGTATATATATATATCTATATCTTTCTTACTACATTTGTTTCGCTCTTTTTTTGGTTCCTCCATATAGTTTCTTCCTTTTTCTTTCCTCTCTTTCCCGCTTCTTCTTCTTCTTCTTCTTCTTTTCCATTATGGCTTGTGTAGTTCTTTCGGTCGTACCTCTATTTTATCTGCGCCTTCCTAGTGCTCTTTCATCTTTCTTTACTTCTTCTCTCGCTCTCTATTTTTTGCTATCTTTCGTACTTTCAATTATTTCACCTGTGTTACTCTTTTTCTATCCTCCCGGGCTCGTGCACTGCACGTCGATGACGAATTGTTATTTCAGGACATATGAGAATTTTTGTTTCTGTATATTCGGGACTTGGGCTAAACGTTTACGTGCAGGCGATGCTACTCGTTATTGATTCTTGAGAAATGTTTCCGGTTTCGCACACGCTTTTGTTGAATGTGGAATGAAGATTTGCATAACAAATACTAGATTTTATGAATTTGTATACAATTTAAGTAAAATGATAAATATTAGTTATTAAGTTACCATTTTTATACCAAAATAGCACAAACATTATACTTGTTAGAATAATAGAAATTTTAATTCTTTATGTATTATCATATTTTAATTTATATATTTGTAATTTCTGATTGCAAAACAGGCAATTTAATTTACATGATTGTTTTTATTTTTAATAATAAAGAATATCGATTTTGAAACTATGCTGTATATTCTTAATTTTCATTTTCTCTTGATGTTTCTTCATCTTTTTGCTCTATTCCTGTTGTTCTTCGTAGTCTCTTTTTCGTATGCCTTTGTTTTATCCCCCTACTTTCGTGTTTTTTTTTTCTTATTTTTCTCCCTTCCTCGCAATTGCTCGACCTGTTCCTTTCTCTTCTCTCTTCTATATCATTACCACGTCATTTCTTTCTTCTCAGCGTCTTGCGCAATTTCCACGTCTGCTTCTTCTTCTTCTCTCCTTCTCTAATTTAAGGTTTCTACTCATTCGCTGTCTCTGAATGGGCCCTCGGTCTTGCAAATTGAAAAAAAAAGACAAGCAAACGGATAAATCAACTCTTTATGCTGTTAAATAATTGCAAGCAGTGCGAAAATTTCACTGTATAAATGAGAGAATGCGTATTTGTATTAAATTTATTTCTGAAGAGTAAATATAAATAAATTTCGACATAGATAATTGTTGCAAAATCAAATACAGCAATTTATTACCTGCATCATTTACTGCTTGATATTTACTTTTCATTACTTATACTACTTCAATATATAATTTATTACTTCTTTTGTCATACTCATATCTTTAATATACCTTATAAAAAAAACTGCATCTTTTTTACAAGTTTTAAAATTGAATCGATGATGTTTTGTTCTCTATCAGAAACACGTTGCTCTCTGTTAAAAAGAAAATATTTTTCAACACACTGGAAAATAGAAAGAGTTGCATACAAACTTTAAAAAAAAAGGATCTGCACGTACACCGTCTTCGTCCAGACACACACACACCATTATCGATCTATATGTAAGAAAAGAGAGTATCGGAGTATCGCAAAACGCCGCTGTTATTTCGAATAAAGGCAGAAAACGTCGTGGAAAACTGATTTTCCGCTCAGCCACGGCCTGCGCTCACAGTGTGCCTCCTCTCCTTTTTTTCCTCCCCAGCGATCCTTTCCATTCTCGCCTCTTTATCTCCACTCGTTTTCCATCGTCAGCTTCTTCTCTCTCTCTCTCTCTCTCTCTCTCTCTTCTCTCTCTCTTCCTCTTTCTCCTTCTCCTGATTCCTTTCCTCATCGACCTGTGCCGTCGCTTTTCCAGTTCGCAAATTTGTCTTTTCATTATTCTCCGTTTTTAGCGCCACTGCCTCTCTACACCATGGTCTCTTTCTCTCTCTCTCTCTCTCTCTTGCTTCCACCCCTTCTCGTCTTATATTGTTTTCTTCGCGGCGAAGACGTCGGAAATGAGCGCGAGAAAAGTCCATGAAATCTCTTTGTGCAAAACGCCGAGAAGAGAGCCAGAGAGAGAAAGAGAGAGACTGTCGCGCGACGACGATCTTTCACTTCCCTTTTTTTTTCATATTTATGCACGCCGCTTAAAATCCCCCGCCATTTTTAAAGGATCTCTTCCATCTCTCCTTTTCTTCTTCCACCTGTATATATATTCTGCGCGCTCGGGATCCAGTTCTTTTCCTCCTTTTCTTCCGCCTTTTCTTTTATTCCGCGCGTCCCGTGAATTAGCGTCTCGGGCACTGGTGAGGCAGCGATAAAAAGGCGATGACGATGCGGCTCCGATGCGATATTATTCAGAAAGGGCCAACGCAGCAGTATAGTAGCAGCAGCAGCAGCAGCAGCAGCATCCACGGCGGCGAATCGGCGCGGCGGAAAAGTTGCCCCACGCCAAAGTATAATTGCGTACTTTCTGAAAAGGAGAGGGGGTGGGGGATATTCGGTGTTTCATTTGACCAGCTTCTTTCTCTTTCTCTTATCGGTGCTTTGTGCTCCGTGCGGGATAATAAAAGTATTTAGACATTCTTCTTTGTTCTTTTCCTCTCTCTCTTTCTCTGCGGCACGAAGAAGTTCCGAGCGACGCGTCCCATAATTTTAATTAATGGCTATTATGACGACGGAATTTTGTATAGATATATATGTTTGGGAGATATCGATTCGGGAAATTTATAAAGTGTGTCGCGGGATGATAATTCCATACCTGAGTTTTATAATTGACTTTAAGTGGATACTCAATTATCGACTTTTATATTAAGGAAAATTTATAATTAAAATATTACGCGCAATTGATACATTATAAGATTTACTTATTCATGTTACTTTCAAGTGTTTAAATATTTCGATACTGATTACATAACCACTTAGCATAAAAATACTGTCTAATTAATTTTTTTATAATAATTTTAATAGTACCTTTTCTTTCTTGTTTCAGGTAAGAAAGATGCACAAGGATACCGAAACAAAGTCTATATCAATTCTGTAAGTTATAAAAAGACAACCTCTATATATATTTCTGAAAAACAGTTTTAAATACAACTATTCGTCTTATGTTACTTTTAACTAGTATACAAATATAGGTATACTTGTGCTTGTTTTACAAGTAACAGAGCGAAATCATTACTTTAAAAGTTCAACATCAAATAATAAAGGGATATAATGAAGGTATATGCAAAGGATATGCATGATAATGAACTGATCTACGAAATCGCGTGTAATTCTGCAAAAGCCTCATATTTCCAGTACTTCGGTAGTGAAGGTTGAAACGAAGAGACAAGGGGATTATTATACTTATAAACCTAACTCTAGCCATCAAATTAATTCACTGTTTAAAACAAAACAAAATTTTTTTTCTTTTTATGAACAATGGATATAAAATTTTTAACCTTGTGAAGTTAAATCTGACTATACTAGTGCAGGAGTGCGGATATCGAACATTTAAATTTAAAAATTCAGAATATCCTTTTTATAAACTCCTCGACAAAGACTTAAGGGGAAGTCAGAGCCATAATCTTGCACATTAGTCGTCAATTTATGCACGAAAAAATTGAACAATAACCACTCAAGAACGTCTTGGAGCGCCATAGCCATTGCCGATATGAATATGATTATGCATGTCCACGTGACATTGTCGCTGCACTTTTTCCTAATTCTTGGAACTCGCGATTCACGTAGAACAGCACGTTTTTATTTGCAGAGGTTATATTATTTTAACGTGCGAGCTTCTGCCTCCAACCACCCCTCGAAGGTCATTCAACATTGCAGTACGATCCCTGGTTTTTCTCCCCTTACCAGTTCTTCAAAGCAACTAAAACCCAGCTAGACACCCAACTTTCAGTCGACGCAATTTAAAAAAAGAAAATCTCATTCGCACCCCATGTCTCCTGCACGCTCTCGGCGCCCGACGCGGCTATCAGTCGAAATTCCGGCGCGCCCCGTGCGCTGGACAGCATCAGTGGACAATGCGACGCCAACATCGGGCGACCCTATCGCTAACGCACACACGTGCAACTGTTTGCAACCGAGGCGGCGAGGAGGCGCTCTATATATCCTGTATATACACCAGGACTGGCACACGCGCGCACCTTGTAAATTCCACGGAACTAGACGCGCGGCGGTCTACACTCGAGCAATTGTTTTCACGCGGAGGTTACGGACGACACTCGCGCGCGCATTCCTGAATATTCACGCACGAATTTACCGAGAGAGAGAGGGAGAGAGGGAGAGAGGGAGAGAGAAACGAGAGAGTCAGCTAATCGTCGAAATCTCCGGAGTGTGTGCGCGACGATTCGCTGAGGATATATATTTGTATACTCTCAAAGCCGATGCTGTGGATTCTGTTTATATATCTCTCTCGTGCTTTATGTATACGTGGCAGCCTTTGACGCGTGCACTTGCTCTCGAAGAATGTATATATATATATATCGGAGTTGGTGCGGTCTCACCTTCTCTCTCTTCCCTCTCTATTCTTTTCTATATGTTTTTTTCGCTATTTCTACCTTTTTCCTACTCTTTTGGCGATTTTTGCGATTTTTTTTGTAAGCTCGCTTTTTGCTAGGCGGTTTGCAGTTGGAGAGCACGCGATTGCATTGCCAGGGGAATTTCATTTTTAGCTCTCCTGCAATAGTAAAGTTTTTTTTTTTTTTTTTGAGGGAGAGTTTCTTTAGCACGATATGTATGTATCGTTTTATTTTTGTTTCTTTAGAACGGAATATTGTTCTTTGCTTATTTAAATAAAATGAATTCTCAAAACTCTTTCTGCTAATATAGGGTTTAACAGCTATTGAGATAACAACTGTGTATAGTAAAAAAAAATTCTTACCTTTTCAAGCAAAATTAAAATAAAAACTTTATTTTCTTAAAAAGCTTTTATTCTTTTCACCCATCCTATACATTGTAACAGTAAATCGATCTTAGTGCCATGGTACAGTTACATCATACCTTCCTAATAATTAAAACTCCTCTGCTATCTCATCGCCATATTGTTATTCCATAAAACTTTGTAGTGATTTTCGCTGCTCGCATGGCAAAATTGCGGTGCAGCACCACTTCATCACGGCGATTACAATTTACAAGAACAACAACGTTTTCTGATCATAATCAGATAATTCCAGCGAACGAGATCAGTAGCTATAATAAGAAAGCTACCGAAGTCTCTCTCTCCCCTATTATGTTGTTTTGTTCCTTCCGCTCTTCTCACCTACGCGATCGTCTTAACGAGCTACTCGCAGAGTAGAAGTATCGAAGGTGAAAGCGCTGTGCGAACCTTGGTCAAGCAATTTTTCCTCTCAGATAAATACGATAATTGCTAGCTTCTCGCTTATTACTATTTTAATTGTCACGAAAATGCGTTATTCTGTCAATGTATATGTACAAATTATACTTGTGCGGAGATTAAAATTAAATGTTTACCACGTGACGGGAATGCGCAAATATTTATTTATACTTGCTGATTAAAGTTTTCCTTAACTGGAGGCCAATTGAGTGGTTACAGGTACATACATATATTATTATGACAGTACTTTTCCACCTAAAATGTTTTGCTCACATCAGGTCTATGTCTAGTTTCTTTAAATAAATAAAATTTAATCGAACTCTAATGACTATTTAATTATGACGACGGACTGCGATTAGTGATATACCACCGGACTCTCGTAAAATGAGTAAATCACGTTAACGCCAATGGAAAAAGCGACAAAAATATTAAATTCCGCGAAATGCAGGACCAGACACAAAGCTCCAATATTGCGAGAGGGGATAAAGTGGATGTGCGAACATATTGTTCCCAAAAATCAAAGTTCAAAAAAAAAAAAGGAAGGACTTAACAGCCGTGCACACCGGTGACGAATATCGTGAGAACAAACTGGCATGTAGAGTCTTTTTGTTCCCTCCCGAAAAAAGTGTAAATGCTCACGCGTGGCATGCAATCAAAAAACAATGCATCGCCTGCTGTGTGCCTAACTTTTCTCTCTTTCTCTTTCTCTCTCTCTCTCTTTCTGTGCGACAGTTGTTTTGATTTCGCGCCCATACAACGCCGGATTGTGCATTCATTGCTGTGTGAATTCGTATAAAATCGCTCGCTCCTTGATCTCTTTTGCAATCACTTTAATGAATCCTTTTGAAATTAGTCAGATGTTAGTAAATAACGTTGTGATTTTCTATTTTTCGAGAATGTGATCGATCTTGAGGGACGGTGAAATATTGAGAAATGGTATACTACTTGTAGTTTCAATATTTTACCATATATGAACTTTTACGAATTCAAACTTCACATTCAATCACAAAAACGATCTGTCGATCTTTCAGTTTCTGTATATAAATAGTAAAAAGAGAGTACGAGAAACTTTATCGATGGACTCTCCAAAAAAATCTCACGAAACTCCATTTCTAACTTCGAACTTCTCGCGCAAAAAAAAATCATTAAACGAATTCTCACACTGCGCGGATATTCAAAATTTATCCATTCGATTCCTGGTGGGCATAATGTCGTTTTAAAAGCGCAATTTCGCGGGAGGGCCGCGCACAAACTTGCACCTTTACGTGCAGTGCGCGCGTCGGGCAGCCAAGGAGGACGCCGCCGCCGCGCCATCGCCGCGAGCCACCGAACTGGGATTTATTGGATTCCCTATGCGCGCCCTCGTCCAACTTTTGGCTTGGGACTTTAAAGTGCCGATCTCTCGCTCGTGCCGTTGCCGCTGCCGCGCCGTTATATGCAATGCATCACGTACGCGTTATAAGAGCCTAAAGGGTGCATTTCGACTGTTTTTTTATTTGTCGATTTTCTCGGGAGTTTGGTCTTTTTTTCTGTATCGATACAGTTAGAGAAACCTTCAGCTAGAAGAATGGAATAATGTTTTTTTTTTAAGTGTAAGTAAGGATGCAATGTTATGCATGGATATTGTTATCAGTTACTTTCAATTTTTGTCTGTAATACTGGTTTTATTTCATAAAGGTAAGTCTTCATTTGCTTGTAATAGAATATATAAATACTAGTTAAAAGAGATGCAATGCTATAAGACAAACATTATATGTCACGTATACGATTTTATCTAATCGATTTGATAAGCATGTATATACGAACTATCTTGAGACATTTCTCTCCTGGTATACAAGACACTCTGCTTTCCCAGCAGCAGCAACTAAAAATCAACGATTTATCCTTTAAACACTCTTATCTTATCAGGAATTTATACCCGCACACATTCATCGCAACAATTAATCCATCCACATCGCGCGTTCCCCTCATAAATTATTTTTCACTTTTCGCTATCAAATCTCTCTCCACGTACTAACCGAGAGACATTGCGACGGTAGCAGCAGCAGCAGCAACGTCACACCCCATAGTCCCGATATCCCTCTCAACGACAACGGGCAAAATCAGATCCGATCTTATCATTCTGGGTTTCCGCGCGTGGGTCCTTTTTACTGCTCGTAAACCGCTAAAGCGCGAAGGTATATCTGAACTCGGCGTCTAGAACACACACACACACGCACGCACACGCACAGTCAGACAGTCACACTTGCAACCTGTAACGTGCAGGCCCTTTCGCGCTACAGTTTATGTTTACATACATTCAGTCTGGTTGGCTAAAAGTAATTTCCTGAAGGAAATCCTCGCGATTATCCTCCTCTCTGTACGTATAGCCTACTTAACTGCGCTCCTCTTCTTGGATTAAGCCCGGCGTGTTTACTTCGTTTCGTGGCGCGCGGGCGAGCGGGAAAACTCTCGAATTCGACGATGATCGCTTATCGGCGGGGGAGCATAGCGTGTCCCGGGTATTATAAGCTTGTCAGACGATATTATGTCGGCGAACGGAGGACGAGAAGCTTGGAAAAGAGTCGCGGAAGTGTACTTTTATATCTCGAGCTTTACTTGTATATTATATATTATACCTTTTCTTTCTTCTTTTTCGTCTCTTCCGCCTTCGTTCGCTTTTTATTTCTTCTGCTTCTTCTTTTTGCAGTTGGACAGAAGGATGTATATATAGGAGAGTGCTAAGGCGAATTCACGGAAGTTTGATCTTGGATGATGTGTTTGTGGTAATGAGCTTTGGTCGGGGAGCTTTCGGGCGATAGCGGGATGTGGTGGGGGAGGAGCAAACTTTTGACAGATGATCTATAAGGTTGCCTTTTCACCTGACTTTTGTTGATTAATAAATGTTACTATATTATTATTTAGTCATTAATATTATTTAGTCGCATATAAAGTTATTTTGTTGCAATTCACCACAGAAAATTTGAATAACCATCATTTTACCTCGTAAAGACTAACTGTAATCTTGAAATATTAAGGGTTAAATGAAAACGCCGAGGGCGCTTCCTCCAAAATAATGAAAGCTAAAGTGAATCTCTCAAAAAGATATAAGAGTAAAAAAAAAAGTTGTTCCTCTTACACTTTTCGCGGTCAGCAAGTATATAAGAAAGAAAGCTCGGGTAATAACTTTTACTTAAACTTTTGGGACTCTTACCTCCTCGTCCACTCCTCGAAAGGCGCAACGCAGGCGCGCACAAAACACCCCGTCCGACCTAAATAGCAAAGCTTTCATTCTTGCGCCGGCGAAAGCTGCCTCGAAAACTAAACTGCTGGAAATATAAAAAGTTCGCTTGCGCGCATTTTACGGGGGTATACGAAGAAGAGAGAGAGAGAGAGAGAGTTAGTGTAAAATAAAATCCGCAAAGGTTATGTACGCATGGTGTATTCGAGGCACGAGAGATTCTCTCTCTCTCTCTCTCTTTTGGGCATATGATGGAGGGGAAGAGAGAAGAAGCGGCGGCGGCGGTCGCTTTTCCAGAAAAGCCGCGGCGAATTAAACTCGTGCGCGCGTATAGGCCGTAAGCAGCGACTGCTGCTGCTGCGTTACGGCTCAGACTAGGATCGGAGCCATTTATGCTTTTTACATTGTACGCCGTCTGGCTCACTGACTTCTCTCTGCTTCGAGTATACAGGAGACTTTCCGTGTTGAACCGATTGATTTATAAAGATAAAGTGGCTGTAGGTGGTAAAGTCAGGCCGTAATTGACTGTTTTTTTTTCTATATTTTCATTGGCCTTTTGCAAAAAGGCTTAAGCCATGACCATGTGACTGTGTTCTATACAATTCTAGGAATATCGATTCTTTTAGCAATTTTGACCTCCGTTTTACAAAGTTTAATTTGATGTTCCGTTACAACCATGCCAGAAGTAGTCTTTAACTTAACGACATAAAAAATCATTTATTTTTATCACTAATTTTAAGTTATTCATTCAGAATTTTTTCCGTTTTATTTCTGCATTCGAATATGACCGATTGAAGTAATTTAAGGAATTGAAAACATGATAAATATATATTTGATAACTCGATCGCATATTACGAAGCTCCTTGAAATTTTTCAAACTTATGGTACCAACTCAACACGGAATGTCCCATGTACACACATGTATATATTACGACAGATCGTTCGAGGAAGATGAGAAGCAAAAGGCAGTGTGCCGAGCAGGAGAGAGAGAGAGAGAGAGAGAGAGAGGAAGAGCAGAAGCACTCGAAAGAGAGTCGCGATGCTCGCTTTTCCGCATATACATAGCGTCTGCTGCAGGCAGATTCTTCTCCTCAGCATCTCTCTCTTTCCCTCCTCCTATATTCTTCTTTTTTCACTCTGCAGAGCGCGTCGTGTTTTCTGCTCCTTTATTATTGTGTCGAAAGGTTTGCGACGCCGGTGTACCGGGGGATTATACATAAATACACTTTGGTCTATTTTTTGCGCCGCGGCAAGGTTCGCGGCCCCCGATATCATCCAGGCGAAGATGGAGATTCTCGCGTCAGCGGCTGCGAAGGTAACAGATTGTAAAATCTTTGCGAACGCTGAGCACGTGTTCCGCCAACAAAATGAATGTTTTACGATGATTTAAAAAGCTTAAATTGTAAAAGAACAATAATAATATACTATGAGTTACATTTTTTATAAATTCTAATGGCTCGAAATACACATTCTTGTACGTATAAGATAAAAATAGAAAATTTCAAGATATTTCTACACTGTAGAATAGTCTTTTTCTTTTTTTCATACCTACCTATATACACATATACACACGAGCTCGCGTTCTAAAGGATTGATTCCCCGCTCCTTTAGATTTGTAGAGGAGCTATTGAAAAAAGAAGGTATAGATTATCCGCCAATAGCGCTTCCATACCGTATTTCTCGATTGCGCAGATCGATTTCACGAAATTTCGAAAAATCCCATTTCGGTAAAAGAAGGAAGGCTCTCGCTCCCTAATTCGAATCCTCTCTCGCGTAGGGCACACATATAAAAACGAGCCTCCCCATCTATAAAAATTCAGCACAAATTGCGTCTTAAAGCTTCCTCTTCTCTCTTTCTCCCTCTGGCTCTTTCCCTCCCATCCGTCCCACCCACATACGCGATTTATGTAAAATCCAATTCGGTATCTCTCTTTCTCTCCTTCTCTGCCGCTACTTATCTCTTGGGTTTATAACGGTTCCGCGCGCACCCAACGAACGATAGGAGAGAGAGAGAGAGAGAAAAGAGAGAAAAGAGACGCGGATTATATAGGTATTCTCTCTCTCTTGACCCAACTCTTATAGGCCTTTGGCGTGCGCGCAGCGTATATATTCGAATAAATGCGACGCTCTTGTAATGCTTTTTCGTATATATCGAGAGGGGACATATAAGCTTATACGGGGCTAGATATTCTCGCGCTCGGCCATTGAGAACGTGCAGCAGAGAGAGAGAGAGAGTAGGTATAGATACACAAAGAGAGTGCAGCAGCAGCGCTTCAAATTCCACGAGCTGCTATATAGCCGGACGAGTAGGGAGTCATGTGAGAGCCTTACGTATACACGTTCAATGGAACTTGATGCGTCGTGCCGGGAATTTCTGCTTTTATTTTGCGCGCCCTTTTCCTTTTTAGCTCTTGAGCCCGCTATGACGCGCGCGCAATATTCGTGATTCTCGTGTTATGTATACGCGCGCGGATTTTTCAGTTTTCTAAACCTATACCTATTTTATAAACTATTCTTGGTCACTACACACTTTGAGCAAAATATCTTTTTTTTTTTAATGTTCCTTGCCTCTAAGCTGAGCAAATTCCTTTTTATAATAATTCAAGAGACACATTTACAGATTTCATTGAATTTTCTTAAAAATTAAGGTCTCGTATATACAATTTTACCAAACCCTTGCACACTCGTAATTTTGATAATTCGCGATTATGGCTCGACACACTCTAATCAATGCGAGTACAACCGTAATTAGGGTCGAGGACATCAGCCATACAATTGTGCGATAGAAATAATCATACTCTCGTCGAGCTAACAATTAGCTTCAAGAAAAGAAAGAAGAGGAATCCACGAGGAAGACGACCCACCCTAAAAGCAGTTTGCACTCGGAAGAGCAGATCCCAAAAGCACTCGGGCAAATTGAAATTCCGTCCTCCCTTACTCTCTCTCTCTCTCTCTCTCCACCTCTCTCGAAAATGTTTCTAAACCACTCTCTCTCTCCCTATCCCTCTCTCGCTCTCTTCGTCGAACAATTCAATCGAGGCGCGCGGCGGAGCAACAGGAAATGCCATTGTGCAGAGGCAGAGTCGACGCACTAATCGAGCAGTTCGCGCCTATAAACGGAAAGTCGAGCCCCGCGCGAGCCTGCAAACTTACAACGCAACTCGAGCACTTCACACATACACACATGCACGCACACGCACACACACCGATTTGCCGGCTTCGATGCTCGCGTGCATTATGCATATACAGACACATAGCGAGTAGTCGCGTGTGCACAGTTGCGAGAGCTTCTTAATGAATAGCAGAGCGCGAGAGAGAAGCACACTCAAATTGAGCTTGTTGTTCGGGGAGGAAGGCGTTACGCACGTCATTTGGGCTTCGAGTATATTACGCGGATAATAGATTCTTACGAAAAGTTTGCAAGCCTCCGCGACTGTGGCTATTTATATATATATAAATATATATCTAGAGGGCCAGATAACATATATATATG
>UELU01121517.1:0-24105 GCA_900490025.1 Megastigmus dorsalis | reverse complement strand
GGGGGGGGGGGGGGGGGGGGGGGGAGCGAACCACGAGCGTACAAATAGCAATCGTTTCGGGAAAGCAGCTGCTGCTGCCTACTGCTGTGACCGGACGTGACGCGCAGGGCTTCATAGTTATATATGTCTGTATATAGAGCATTTGCGATGCGTTTGCCGTGTTTCCTTTTTGAGTATATATTGAACACGAAATAGCTGAAGAAGTGTAGTTTGCTTTATTGCTAATGTGTGAATTAAATGCAATATCGTTATATATTAATATAAAAAATATGCGCGCTGTTTGAGAATTTCATTCGTCACACTTTCTGCTTCACAAACTTATACATTGACTGTTTGTTTGCTTATGCGTTACCGCACAGTTGACTGAACTAGCTATATCGCGAAAACGGAATAAATAAATCGCCTATAAAAGCATCAGACTTGAAACGAGCAGTGTTGAAATGTAACGGAAAAACACTTTTTTTTATTTAATTGCCGTTCAATCTGGTTTGCAAATTTCATCTTCATATCTATATGAAAAGTGTAATAAAAGTGATATTAAATAAAAATGAAAGGATATCGAACTCCGAAGTAAATTCGCTCGCTCGTGACGCTGTCATGATTTTCCTCATTTCTTTTTCATATCCGATCTAGCACCGAATGAACCCAAACACAATTTCCCTCAAAAGCATTCAATTTAAACATTTTCAGCTGATTCAAAATTTACCCTTAAAAGTTGAAAATGTCCCCCAAACATGCAGCGAACCATTAAAATCATCGTTAAACACTTGCATCGAAAAGTTGAAAAACTCGCTATAACTGTCTTTTCCCAGCCTCGCCATGTGCATCCTATAAAGGCGCGAGGGGCAGTGTACGCCGAAGGGGGCAGTCGGAAGCCGCGGGTGGTGCTCGGGTGGTGCTGTCTTTGCTCCCACCGTCCCGCTCTCGACGCGTCGCACTCTGTTGAATTAGTAAAATTAGTTTGTCCTGCGGGCTCTTCGCTTACATACAACGTACTCCTCTTTCCATTGGAGTGAGGGAAAAACTGTATAGCAAGGATGGGAGGGATATTAATGGACGGCTAGAGAGAGAAAGAGACAGAGTGAGAGAGAGAGAGAGAGGGAGAGAGAGAGGACTTTAATGTGTCGCGCGCTTCACGAATTATTTAGAGAATTTTCCGGAAATTAGAAGTAGTTTTGAATACGAGTGCAGGAGGGGGGAAGAGAGAGAGATAAGTTTATTTGTCAAATAAAACACATATCATATTTTTTTGTTACAATAAATATATTCTTCTTAGTCGTTTTATCATATCACAGTCTAATAAACACAATTAGCCTAGCATTTATAGAATTTAAAGTATTACTACAGAGAGTCTTATGTTAAAATAAAAGTGAACTCACTCATGCTAATAAATATACTCATACTTTAAAAATGATGTACAGGGGACAAAACAAAATAAATTAGCATAAAGAAAACTCACTTGTTTATCCCCCTTGTGAGGTATTAGAGAGAAACAACTATAGTTGCACGCGAAGCTTATTATTTTTCAGCGAGAGTTTCGGTTATAAGTGGAGCTTATATGTTTAAAGCAAATGTTTTGTTCTGCGTTCGATAGTACATGCAATGTATAATTTGTGAATATTGAGCTAATTAGAGAAAGGAGAATTTGAGTGCTTGGAAGAGTGAGATTTTGCAGAGGCGGAAGTCCATGTAAAACGTTGTATTCTTGTATCAATACCATGCACTTTCGTAAAGTATCATTCGTGGATTATTGAATATTAATTTTAAGATATAGAGTCAGTTCTCAAAGTTCGAAATTCTTGTTTTTATCTTACAGTATAAGCTATTTGTAGAATCTTCATAAAGACGACAACATGAATTTTTCTGAGCAGATTTTTAAATTACGAAGAATTTAATAATACCTTCTAGAAACAGTTTTTGGCATAATTTCATGCTACATAAGATGATTCCTTATGAGCTACATTTCATAAACATTTTAATAATAACAACATTAGTTACTAAAAAAAGAAAAAGTAGATACATCAGTGCAGAGACATACTATTTTCATACTAAATCAAGACGCTGAAAATTTATATGAGGTTCAGCAGGAATGAAGCAAGCAAAAGTATATAGTAGCAGCGAGGATGGCGGCGAAATAGAACGAATTGAAGAAGACAAACAAAGCCGGTAGCAGACGCCGCGAGAAAGCGAAACAGATGAAAAAAAAGAGATAATAGAGAGCGAGAAGATGCAGCGAGGAACGAACGAGAGAGGGAGAGAGAGAGAGAGAGAAAGCCAGGGCTGAAGTGCATGGCAAAAGAGAGATAGAGAGCGACAAAAAGCAGCTGCGGGAAAGGACGACGAGAGTCAGAGCAAACACACTCGATGCGTATCCTGTCGCGTCTACCGTCTCTCCTCTTCCCACGAGGCGCCGACATTTTACGTTATGCACAATGCGGCGAAGATGCGAGACGCGCGCGACGACCGGAGTCAGAGTATAAGCATCGATTGTAGGTGAATAAACGACGCGGACGAGCGACGCTTATCACATGACCGAGAGTAATATAACCTGCTCTCGGTGCGCGCGCGCGAGCATAACACAAGATCTCCCTTTTTTAAAGCTTTGTATGCAGTGCAATTTTTGTGTGTGTGTGTGTGTGGATTATATAGCTGAAGCGGTAATGCCGGGTTGGCATGTCGTTGGGACATGTATATTAAGCGCGCTTTTTTCGGTACGACGCGGAAAACAGTTGCGCCGTGCCGCAGCAATTACGTGTTGCCGAGGCTCGCGAGAGCTCTTTATTACCCGTGGAACGGGACTGATTACCGGCTTGGGAATTGCTGCAGCTCGGTTCTATATCGAGGAATGATTTAAACGTTCGTTTCGTTTAATTAAGCAATAGGGAGAGGAAACGTATAGCTGCGAGATATTTTTAAATTTTGTGCGGTGTCACACGAAGAGATTTTATATATATGATTGTGTGGATATAATTGAAATCGACTGGTTATGACGCGAGGCCTTTTATAATTTATATATAGAGTTAGTGATCGATGGGATGGTCGCGGAGGCTCATTTATTAATCTCGCTCGAATTTCCCGCGCTACAGCGCTCAAAGGATATATATGCATTCCGCATTCGCTAGAGTGAAAATCGGACGAATGCACATAGATATTGAATAAATCAAATGTATATTTTGCGCGCGTGCACTCGAATGAAAAATGCGTTTCGGTATAAGGATATTATCTATAATTTAATTTAGGTTTCCATTAATGCACTCGTCATACGTCAATTAATACATGCTAGATAAAAAATTATTCCATTTTAATACACAATGTGTATATTTTTATTATCAATTTTCATTTCGTCGGGTCGGGGTCATCAATTTTAAACCTATTGACTATGCAGAACAGTACAAAACAAACAAAAAGTCGCTCAAAACAAGGATGACGTGGCCGAGTATACCTTAACATCATCCCGGGGAAATCTGGGAACAAGCGCAGAGCGTGTGGTGCAGCGATATCGCACCTTACATAAACGTCGACCCCATAAATTACCGGCCGCGCGTTATAATTTGTTTGTCCTCGCTGCTGCTGCCTCTGCAAAGCGATTTCCGACTACACGAGCCAACTCCGTATGGAACAAAGCAGCAGTAGTGACAGCAGCAGCGAAACGTAGCCGGCCGCGCTCGCTCCTGGATATTAGGTCCCATTGTCAACAGGGCGCGAGATGCGTATAAAGAGCGAAGAGCGAGTCCCGTGTAAACAGGCGCGGCGATTTCTGCGACAGGCTGTACAATATGTTATCGAGCGACGAGACTCTACTGCTGTTGTCTCTGTACGTGTGTGTACCAGGTTTAATCGATCCGCGCGGGTGTGAGTGTGTGTGCTCGCCATGTGTATCTCGAATCGAGAGTTTGGCGCTTATTAGGACATTTGAGGATTAATGTGTGGCTGTAGCAGTGTGTTTTTGTGCGATATCGGTCGAGATTGATCTATGCGCATGTGTCGTTTAGTGGCGTACTTTCTTCTGGAAAAGAATATGGACTCTTTCCTAACTTCTTCAGATTTTTTAAGGAAATGCGTATATCAGTTTAAAAGCGAATGCGTATAGAGGCGAGGATAAGAGTGCGAAGGTGCAATATTATGGTGTTATTGGTGCCTGTTTGGACCTGCATTATCTATAGATTGCAGGCAAAAGGAAAGTTTAAGAAGTGCAATATTTTGTCATCGCGCGACTTTTTGATCAATGGACTATTATTATCTTCGTACCGCATTATCCTCTCTATAAGCGGTGAAAAAGTTCGCTCGCAAATAACGCAGTGCGAAACACATTGTATAAGCAATCTATTCATTAAGCTGTTACTCAAGTATTTTTATCACGTAAATCTCTATTCTCTTCTGTCTACTTTCATGCATTAAAAAAAAAACATAAACCATAACGAATACGCCCAGAATCCGACCGCTAATTCACCTCTTTATGCAACGTACACCTCCTCTCCTTTACCCATCATGTTCATGACTCGAGTCTATTTAGCGCAATATTTATCATCTCCGTAACTTTCATCCGAACGCTTATTCCGATAATTGCACAACACGCGCAATTTGTTTCTATCGTGTACAAATAATGATTCTCGTGGAACTTGCACGTCGTCGTAGTACACTGCGAGAAGTTTTCGCGCGCGCGCCTATCACATCGTTTCGCGTGCAATTAACTGTTAGATTTATACTTCGGTTGTTAACCTCGGAGTTTTTCCTTTGGAGGCTTTCGGGATTTTCTTCGCGCCACTGGGATAAGTCCCTAGTGTGTAACTTTAGTTCGGATAAATGGCTGTGATTTTTTAGGCTAGCCCACTGCTTAATAGGGGATGAAGATCTGTGCATATATCTTGTGTTTACGAAAGTCAGAAAATTTAATGTCAGGTATAAAGTAACGGCGCAAGATGTATATCACTTAACGGAATCCATTTATTGTAGAAAGTACATTTGCTTCTAATTTATGTGGAGATTGAGTGCAACATGTATGCACTTATCCTGAATTTCAGAGAGAAAATAATTATTTATTTTTTATTCAAGCAGTTAGAATATTAAGAATAATTGTAATGAATGATTATTACATTTTTCTCATATGTGTAAATTACAATTTTTAAGAAACATTTGCATTACTTTTATAATAATATTTCTAAATATGTCCAAGATTGAAATTTGTAGAAAAAGGAACTCTTGAATTATCCGCTTCGTAAAATGTCACCTAAAATATTTAACTTTATTTCATCAACAAATTTTATCATTACATTGAATTTTGTAATTCCTACAAAATTCTTCCCACAGAATCCAATAGAACTTAGCATGACAATCGTTCGAAAATGAAACTCGTGCGGTATAGCACAAAAGCCTGTATACATTCAACGAATCCGATGTCAGAGCTTGCAAAATCCGAAAATCCACTACACGTGAATAACTAAATATCTCGGCGGAGAAAGAAAGATATATAGAGAGAGTCGTGGCAAAAAAAAACTTAATCACGCAGTCTGACAAGGCGAAGTGGAAAGCAACGGCAGAGGGAGAGGGAGAAGAAGACAGTGTATAAAGACGGACGAGCCCGGCAAGCCGTCACCCTCGCGCCAATTTCCCTCTTCACTTTCCGGGGCTGCACTTGGCTCGGCGGCGGCTCTCGTTTCCTTACACTTCCCGCTCCCATCCGCGCCGCTTCCCCTCCCTCTCTCTCACTCTCTAGCTTTCTCTTTACATACGCCTCCATCCCTACCTCATTGTATATGTGCTGTATATATGTTGCAGCACCCACAGAAAGAGAGAGAGAGAGAGAGAGAGAGAGAGAGAGAGAGAGAGAGAGACTCCAGTCTGACGTTAATGACAGCGCGGAGGCACTTGACAGCTTTTATTTCGGCTGCAGTCGCTATTTTCGTCTCTCCCCACGTGTGTGCGACTCTCTGTCTTTTACGGGGGCCCTGTAGATTTTTCAATTTTTACGCGTGTTAGAGAGTGCGTGTTCAACGTATGGTTACGATATAAGAGCAGCGAGTGGGTTTTTACTTTTTTCTTTCTCCTCTTTTGAATTTTTAAAGGCGGTGTGCCTTGTACCAAGCGTGTAGGTTGTGGCTGCTTTTTTTCGGAGTTTGACGTTTCAATTTAGCGGAGTTGAGGTTTGGGCGCGCGAGGGTTTTTGATTTTGGCTAAGATTAGACCGCGCTTCAGGGGGAGAAGCTATACCGTTCAGATCGTGCAGGGGGAATATTGTGAATATTGGAAAAAATCGTTTGAACGTAAAGTTTTAAACAAATTGTTATTAATGAGCGATTTTCTTTTTTGTTGCAGGTACAGAAAGTAGTTATTGATATCACCAAATTTAATGAATTTCGTAAGTAAAAGAATAGAAAGTTCATAATTTCATAGTTACAATTAATTATTAAATATTGGATTTCGATAGAACTCTAATTTACGAGTTTATCCAATGCCAATATTCATTGAGAATCAAACGAGCCATAAAAATAAATCTCATAAAGCTGCAGTGTATAAAAAACTCATCTCAGCGAACAAAAACGAAGAACCATTCGTCAAACCAAGAGAATAAAAAGTAGCAACGTAAGCAAATCTCGTCAGAAAAAAGAGACTTCACATAAACGTCTCCCAGTCACGCGATACGCAACAAAAGGTCGATCAAGCGCGCGTCTCGCACTTTTTCTTTCTCTCGTTCCGCGACTTTTCCACGCGACTCGAATGGTAAACAGAGAGCGAGAGAAGAAGAAGCATCCCACATATATAATACACATAACTCGCAGTGAGACACAAAAAAGTAAATTGTGTCTGCGCTACGGCGTCGCCGTAGTAATAGGGCGCGAATCGTCAAGAAGCTGCAAAATCGTCGAAAAACGGAAGGAGAGCTCGTGTCAAATGGGCGGGCGCGCTCAGCTATGTACAGTCCCTCGACCTCAAAGGAGGAAAAGGAATTTGAGAATGAGTGACGAATTTCAATTTGCTCGAGCGCGCGCGTGTTTTTAATGTGAAATTTTGCGTGGATGGTTGCGGATCTTCTGCTTTGATTTCTCAGAGGCTTTAGATTACATGAGACAGATACGGTAACTTTCTTCCTGTATTTGTTTTTTTTTTTTACAAATTTTACGCTCACTAATTCTTAGGATTGAAATATTTACCTATATCGAGAGTATAAGTAGAAATAGGTGATACTGCGGAAACCAGAGATCAGTTTGAAAAGATAAATATTTTACGATTCGTCGGTTAAACGCCCTTGGCTTCCCAAACAAACACAAAAATTTTAAAATGATTTTGAAATTAAACCACAGAATTAGACTGACACCTGTCAAAACTCGAGGCAGACGTGCGCTAGATTATACACTTAGAGAAGAATATATTTATAGTTAATATTTCTACATATTAAAAACAGAAAGTTCAAGAGTATTTGCTTGAAAGATGGTATGTTAATAGTGAAAATAGGATATATCTGAACAGTACAATATTCTTCTTTCAACGTATATCAACCTGCCTCTTTCATAAAAATTCTTTTCCGGAACTCTTTTTAAACTCAAAACAACCATTACAACAACATGGAACCACTCAATATCGAAAAATACCTGTTACGCAAAACATACGAAATTCAATCTAAACGCAAATCAAATAAAACTCCTCTCTTACTATCGCGCTACACCGACCGCATCACCAGAATTATACGAAGCTGCTGCCACTCGATCCGCGATGTAAACATCGAGTATAAGCACGTGCATTTGTATAAGCTGCTAGTAGCACATCAAGGCGTTGGTGTCCAATGAAAGCAGCAGCAGAGAAACAGAGTCGTAGTGATGACACAAATCCAGTGTACAAGGACCGCGACCGAAATAATAACGTCTTGAACCACTGCCAGTATCTACCTCCTCTGCTCTGCAATTTGTAAATAAACGCACGTGATATAGAGAAGGAAGGAAGAGTTAAGCGCACGAACGAGTCCTTTGAGAACAACCGCAGCCGACCATCTTAAACGTTGGAATGCGCGGGGTTCATTAATTGCCTGTACTATTAAAGACAAATCGTCCTCTGGAAAGCCATTTGAAAGAGAGAGAAAGAGCACGAAAAAAAGAGATCTTTTTCTCTTTGGGTTTCCGCTTCCGTCGCTTCGCTCAGTAATTTACTATTTTCTCCGGCTTATTTATGGCAAAAGCGTATACGTTAATTCCCTCGCTGACTTTTGTTCGCTACACGGCCCTTTGAATTATGGCTGCGATGGATTACGAATTTATTGGGAGTATCAATAAGGATTTCGTCTTTCTTTGATGTCGTTCAAAAATAACCCTTTCTGTTTTGTGTACGCTAAAGAAAGCGACAATAGGTAACATTTGTTTTCTCAGATTATATATATGGAACTCATTTTTTCATTTTTCTTTGTTGTTGGCTGGATAGTATAAAGTGTAAATCATGTAAATGGAAAGACATTGAATTTTTAGTGTAATACATTCTTAGTAAAATTCGATTAAGATATTTTTATCAGTAATTATACTTTTATGTAACTTTTAATATATGATGAAGAATTTAACCCGAAAAAACAAAAATTTTTTTCAACGGAATATTTTATCGGAGTTCATCGATGTTGATAGAAGACATAAAATATTTCGAAAATAAATCCCAAAATGTGTTTGAA
The DNA here is from genome assembly GCA_900490025.1 of Megastigmus dorsalis. Classification (NCBI taxonomy): domain Eukaryota; kingdom Metazoa; phylum Arthropoda; class Insecta; order Hymenoptera; family Megastigmidae; genus Megastigmus; species Megastigmus dorsalis. Next base: position 15,461 of record UELU01121517.1, on the reverse strand, counting down.
AAAGTCTATCGCTCCTACATCAGGGCTCCTTTACCTTATACGAAAGAGCCCGTAAATACCAATAAAAACTCACCCAAAATTGTACAAACAGATTTCACGCATTAATAAAGCTACGACCCAGAATAAAGCGTAAAAAAGTACGGAAGCTAAAGCAAAAGACAAGAGATTAGGATGCCAGACACAAGAGAGAGAGAGAGAGAGAGAAAATAATATCGTCAATTTCCATTTTATCGCCAGAAGAGTGGAGAGGATTCCCTCCTCGGACGACACTTCGTTTCTCGATAGTTCAAACTTTTATTTCCTGCGCGAGGGGCGAAATGCATAATATAAACTCAAATGCATTTTCGAGCGCTCGGCGCACGGGAGATTGATGCTCTTCGATCTCGAGCCGAATATCTCTCACTCCTCTCCCTACGGGCCTGCTATTGGATTTTACCCGAGATAAAAGGCTTAATAATACTTCGTCTAGTGTTAGAATAAGACCTTTCCCATGCCGAGTGGAATGTTTACGATGCTTTTGCGTAATATTTGCCTTCTGCTAGGTATTTCCATTATCTTTTTTTTTACACTGCCTAATGTTTTTGTGTTATTGAAAGGTGAAAATTTTTGCTTTTGTTTTATTATTAGCGGATAAAGTGTAATTTTATAAAAGTGTGATAATTATTGGATTTGAAGTACAAGCGATATTTTTATAACAGTTCTTTTAGTTATATTCTTTCTTCACATTAATATGAGGATAATTTATTCGTGCTTTAAAAAAATGAAGGTAATATTTTACGCTCAGATTTAAAGATATAAAAGTGAAATTCCCAGTATTACTGGAGCTTAAACATTTTAATATTCATAAATGTGTGGGGCTGGAATATTATATTTTGCGTGTGTCAGGTGCAATTATAATTCCGAATTTGCATAAATTGCAAATGTAGTTATTAATTTCTGTAACACATTTGTAAGTGCTTCAGTTTATGAGGGAGGAGAGGTGAAGAGGAGAATGAGAGAGAGAGAGGGTCTGTCGACGTCTGGCAATGAATTCGCTAATGATATTTTAGATTAAATCCTGTCCTGTGCGATGGCTGAATAAAAACTAAAATCTTCTTTAAGGCTGTTATTCGCAGCGACAGCGTATTGTGCATCATCAGTGATCGTTTACTAAAATTCAAATCATTAATAAGTTACGGCTTAAAATAATTTCCCTCGGACTTCCCCTGCCAAAGAAATTTACTGTCAATCAGTTTAAATACCCTGCATAGTAAGTGGTTTACATTAGAATTTATAATTTTATTACAAAATGATTTGTATAATTTTAATACTAAATGATTTAGATATTACGATACTCTCAATTATATTATTGATTTTAAAATTATAAAAAAGTGAAAACTTTTTATTTATAAAAAATGAATAATATTATTTTATTATTTTGATAAAGTCGTTTTTTCAGACAAATTGATACCGTTAAACAAGAATTTCAATAAAAATATCTGATCCCTGCGAACAGGTATTAGAAAGAATAAAGACTCGGCACCCGAGAAAAGAAGTAATTATGCATGAAAATACCGGCACTAAATACACAAGCAACAATACACCAAATCGCAAGGATGAATGAAAGTTGCGCAGAACAAAAGGTAGATGTGCTCTTATATATGTATTTTACGAAAGCGTAAAGCAAGAGATAGGGAGAAACGTACAGTCTGCTGGGCTATCGAACTGATAAGCTCGTTTTGATTCACCATAATATTTTTTCATTTTTTTCGTCGTCGCGCAACAAAGGGGAGCCGCTTAATAATCTTCACTTCTTGCGCCCTATAGCGAGATAGAAGAGGGACGTGTGGGTGTAAAGAAGTGATGAAAAAATTTATTGACTGCTTTTAGGAATAACGCAGCTTTAGAGTTATGAAGACTTCGTTTTTGGTTAGTGAACGTTTTGAAGATAATATCGTATGTGGTCCTTGAGAGTGTCATATTTTGCAAGGTGATATGTTATATTTATAGTTCAGTGCGTTGCCACAGCTCCTTCTTAAAAACTGCTTTTGTGAATACTTACTTTATGAACAGCAAAATTTTTTGACATTGTTCATCAATAAACTATGCTTTAATGCCATTATATTGCCATAAGTGCCAAAGAACTTATCGAATGTTAACAAAAATCCAAATTGTAATTATACAACATTAATATCCACATTACCCAGTTCCTTTATACATATATCGAAAGGCAAACATTACTCTACAAGCTCGTCGCAACTACGTATCGATTCGTTCATCTCGAGTCCTTAGCAAACATCGAAAGCTCGTATTGTTCTATCGCTTCCGATTATTAAGAAGACGATTCTTTTCCATTAATGCGCAACCTTCGCCATCGCCATCCTCCCCACATACAACAAAGCAGGCCACAGGAGCAGCAAAAAAGAGCCGAACCCAAAATAACCGAGGAAAAATACGAGCAAAGCTCTTTTTTCCCTCTGCGTCGGTTGTAATTGGAGTGTTCTTATCGACATTAATGTGACAAGTGAAATATAGGTTGGAAGCACTAGACACACTGCTTATATGCTTTGATTTTAATGGCTCAGAGAGCGTGAGCCTTTTTTACGATTCCGACAATCCTTTACGAAGCTACATTCTTTGTAATTTATTAATATTATTACTTGCTCAATTTTAATAAATATTGTGTAGCGCATTTAATTGGTCATAATATTTTTTAATCATTATTGGAAACATTGTCAATTCTTTTATTTATTGATGATGTTGCAATTAAATCACGATAGAACAGGGTTATTCTAATAAAATTAAAAAATATTATTATATACATTGCTCAAGATATTACATTTTTAGTTAAATTGTAGCTAGTTTTTATTACAAATTTCATTACATCATTGATAATGTTGATATGGCTCAACAGAAGGGTAATAGTATATTACACACCTAGGCAGGAAAAGTAAGAATGATCTCAGATCGTATGTAAATGACAAATAATATGCGATCTGAGGCATTCTTTTTTACTTCCCGTGGTTTGTATACTATTTTTCTGCCTAGCGGCCCGAAACTACCACTTTCCCGGCCGGGGCCGGCTTCAGCTCGTCGTCGGCTCGGGTGACAATTTACATGCGATCTGAGACCATTCTTACTTTTCCTGCCTAGGTGTGCAATATACCATTTACTATAAATTATGATAAATAAATGATAGACTTTTTAAGAAATGAGAAAAAAGAATGTATTTTATTAAAAATATATAAAATATTTAATTACAAAATTACATAATTGGTTAAGGCATATATATATATACATATATTGCACAATCTTGTGTGTCTGAATTTTTTAAATAATAGTTTGAAATACTTTAACTGTTATTTTCAAAATTCGCCACAAAGAAACACAAATTTTGTACACAATTACCAAGTCTTTATAGTTTTGTCTTTAGTGAAATGCGCATTTTATTCCCTGCCCATTCCCCATGCCCATTCCCTTTAACGCACAAAATCCACATAATTGTATGATTGTCTTTTTATTCATAAAAAGCACCCTCGAGAACCCGCGATAAGACTTTTAGGATAAATTTTTTCCGAACTCTGCAGCCTTTACAGAGCCTTGATGCCAATCATACATTTATGTGGATTTTGTGCGTTAAAGGTTTAAAGGATGGTTTTCTTCGAGCCTTCCTTCACTTTACTTTTCAATATCTTGCTGATTTTCCTAACTTTGTCGGTACTATCAACAAGATCGTATGCTATTACTGCAGCTTTAGAAGATAAAAAATGGGTCTAGAACTAGACCTGGTTATTTTGTACATAGGAATTTATGTATTCTTACTTTTCCTTTTCTTTTTGAGGTTTTTAATTGTGCATGTTCGACAAAACCAATCAATATCCTCTGGTGGAGCCACTTGGATTCCAACGCATACCCTGAAATAATGATTTCAAATAATAAATTGTTAAAGTACAGAAGTTTTGCTTTTTAAACATGTATACTATTTTTAAAACTTACCAATGAAACCAAGCATCACAGCTATCACATCCTATCATGGGTGATCCATCATCTTCTTTTCTACACGTAGGACAAATCCATATTTCACATCCATTTTGATCCTGCAATATTTATAGTTTTAGAAAATGTATTTTTGCGATATAGTTATAAACTTTAACTCAACCCAACTTTAGAAAAAATAGATTTTTATACTTTTTTCATTCAAGTTTTTGATAAAGAATTAAATGACTTTATTTATTATACATATTTTCATGCTACAACCTCAGAATGTAATGCAATGCACTGTAAAGTAAAAAGTTCTTTATAAGATCTTTTATCTTAGATAAAGTCATGTTAAAAAATACAGTTCCATCGCTAATTATCATAGAGTAACCATGTTTTAAAATTCTTACTTTGTAGTAGAACGGATTGCTAGTTGATTCCAGGAAACAAGATTTCGAAGATCCGGCGCAAGGTGTTAAAGTGGACGAGGGTAATTGCAGATTCTCCTCCGGTTTTTTTGGTGCTATAATTGTACTGTGTAAAATTGAATAAAATATAAGTTAATATAAAATAAAAAAACAGGAGTAAAGTATACGCTGTTCCCTGCTAGAAAATTAACGAGTCGAGCTGGTTGGTAGACTAGCTTCTACCTAGATCTATTAGCTAATTTTTAGGCAGAATGTAATCGCAAGCTGCCTAAAAACCCGTTAAGGATATGTACGTGCAGCTGCACAAAACAAGAGAACGCTGCTGTACTTTTGTTTCGGTGCGGCTGCCGCCTCATTTTGGGACGTCTGACATCTTAAAGCGGGACAAGAGATACCCCGTACGCGGACCTGACCTTTACGTCAGCGCTAGCGGGAAAGATGATGACTCGCTGTAGGGTAGTAGACGCTCATTCGAGAGCAGTGTACTGTAGATATAATAAAAAGTTTATTTTTTTTAATAAAAAACATAATATGCATCAATAATTTGATTCACTACATATAAACACAAAAATTTACGATTTTTTACAACCGACAGCTGTCTTGCCAGTTGCCACACAGTTGCTCTACACTCGTACACTGCTCATTCGAGAGCGTATACAGAACGAGCACCTAAGCTACATAGGTTATGTACGCGAGCCGAAGGTCGATTTTTAAATGTGTTTATGGGACGTTTTTAAACGGATTAATTAACTCCAAATGGAAATAATATAGCTTTAAATTATTATTTTTGTATTTTTCAATGCAATATTTATTAATAAATATAGTAACGATTAATAAAATATATTTTTATACTATTTTAAAAATTAAGTAGAATCCACCTAGATTCTAATCTAAAACCGTCGTCAGGTCACGGAGCTTCCGTCCAGAAATACAGCCAGTTCGTCAGCATATCATGCAATTCTAGCTTCAAACTGGCTGAAATATCGTTAAATTTTCTAGCAGGGTTGCTGTTGAATAAATTAAATCTACCTACATTTTTTTTATTACGGGAGCGTCCGGCGTGCCAGGTCGCGACAACTTCAAAGTAATCTTGGAAATACCATTCACGATCTTTTCTTCTTTCTGTAAGTAGAAACGATTCCGATATAATAATCATAGTAAATTAAATTACTACGTTGCAATAGAATCAAGCTATGAAAAAAGTTATTATTTTATGCTTATAATTGTTGACAAAATTTATTTAATAAAAAATAAAATGTTAGAGCACCTACCGCCACTTTTATTTTTCCTTCTTTTTCTTTATGTTTCTTGATCTTTTCCTGTTTCATTCGTATTTTTTCCAATTTTTGTATTTTCTCTTTCGAGATTTGGTCTTTCTTCTCTTTGATATTTTCTTCCTTCTGCTTATGCTTGTGTTTGTTATCTTTTCTACTTTTTGATTTATCTCGCTTCTCTTTTTGGTGCTCCTTCGCTTTCTGAAAAAAATTCTTTATTAAAAACTGCGAAGGCAATAAAATTTTCAGGGCTTTTGATCTGTACACGGAAAAGACTGAGGGAACTACCGCGCCAGGAGCGGTGTAGCAGCACCACTAGCAGTAGCGAACAGCGGCTACTCTGGTTATGGGGTAATGGTTAACCCACTCACATACGGAGAGTTGAGATAATTTCTTTTCGATTTTTACACTCTCTCTCGAAATTTTACACTCATCGAAATCGAATAAAAAATCGTTTCTAATATAATATTTTACGCTCTTTCAATTGGTGTAAACCATTTTGTTCTAGCCTAAGCCGTTCTCGAGATATAAGTAAATAAAACTTTGAAACTCTGTTTTCGCATAGAACCTCTGGACCTAGGAAGCTGCAAATTTGAAAATCGGTTTTTTCGACCCCGATTTACCTAATAACCAAAATGCAGTCGTTTCTATATCGATTTCAATTTCATTTGTATTTTGTATCTTGTTACTGTACTATATGTATCTTGTTTATTATACTATAGCATGGGCGAATGGTTCTCCCAGAAAAAGTGAACTGCTCTCCCGTTTGAAGGGCAAACAGCTCGCCGTAAGTGTTAACTAACAACAACACCAGTTGGGGCACCCGCTCTCCCAGTCTTTTTTCCGTGTACCTTTATAGATATTGATAATCATAACGTTGCCACCAATTAGATCTATATACGTTAATAAAAAAGATTCTCACCTTATCCACCGTCTTTTCTTTCTCTGGTTTGGAATGTTTATTGAACGGTACGTCAGATGATAATAAAGGTGCAGACGCCATTGGTGACATTGCCGGGGGCAGAGCTGTTCCACCATTCATGAGTCGTGAAGGAACTTGTGCGTCAGGCATAGGGAACAGTGCTTGCAATGGTTTGGGTGGTATTAATTCATTCCCTCGGTTTTTAGATATACTTGAGTTGTTCACCATTGTCTGCTGTACTGGTGGCCAACAGAGTATAGCAGCAGGATTTGGCGTGCCAAATACCATACCAGGAATATCATTATTTACGGGTAGTGGGAATAACGGTCGAGGTATAAGTCCCGGAGCAGTCGGAAACATCGGAAAGAAAGGACCAGGCATTGATGGCGGGATGGATTTATTGTAGTTCAAGTGCTCTGGTGTTTTAGGCGTTTTTGGGCGTTCTAGACAACCCGAGTCATCCGAGCCGAAAGACAATTGCATCTAAAAAAATTATTTTATAAGTAGTTGTATTCAGTAAAACGTAAATTTGCATTATCAATGCGTAGGCTTGCAGAAAGTTAGCTTGGTAAATGAATTAAATACTTTCAAATGAGCGATCACTTCTTATTTATATAAATTAAATTTAAAAAAAGTTCTATTACCTTTTGTGGACTAATGGAAAATCTCATTCGTTTTTCTTTTGATTCTGTCTTATTTTCAGCCATTTCTTTTCGCTTCTTTTGTTCTGGTTTTGGGCTAAGAAAACATATATCCGGTGTTTTCGGTCTTTCTGGTGTTATAGGTAGTGACTCATCATCAAACGTATAAATATTACTTTTTGAATTTACTTTGGCATCATATGTTACTTGTGATTGTATTATGATGTTATTATTCGATGACTCATTCTGTATAATATGTATCTTATGGTAATCGGCTATATCGTTTCGATGTCGATCTAAGACATCTACTTCCAAACTCAGTGCATTTTCAGGAGAACTTAATTCTGTTAACTTGTGGTATAATCTTGACTGTTTTTCTTTATCTTTCATAGATTTTGCGGATATCTTCTTTGAATTACTGATTCGATACTTGTCTGGCTTGACAAGCTGCTCATCATTAGGTTTTTTCTTTTGCTCATTCAACCAAATACTTTTGTTACTTTTGGCGTGCTTTGTACTGTCATGAGATATTTTACACTCTGTTTTTTTCGTAGAAATATTATTTGATTGCTCTATTAAATTTGAACTTCTTGCTTTGGTATGTGACGCTTTTATATTAAATTTGGTCAATTCTTCCGTTTTAGTTAATTTTTTAACTTTAGCGTATTTCATTTCATCTGGTTTGAATAAAAGATCTTCAGGAATATCTATTTTTTTCTTTTTTTTCTTTTCTCGTTTACCATCTTCTGACGATGAATATGTTTTTTTATATATTTCTTTTAATTTTGCCACGTTTTTTACTCCTGAATTATTCATTGGATGAAACACAGTTCTTGAAGGTGCAGGTAATTTAGATTGCGGAAGTTCTCCCTCTTGAGAAGTACACAAGGATTTTGATGTAGTCATTATAACACTAGGTCCTTCACGATCCGGACCTTTCTCAGCATCATCCGCTTGTTTGTCGTTGGGTTGATAAAAAGTTGTTGGATTTCGTAACCACTGATGTAATAAAGATTCAGAATCTTCATTACTAGCTGTTTCTTCATTTTTAATTTTATTTGTGGCATATGTTTGTTCACAATCTGATTCGAATAAAATATCCTTGGGAACCTTACTTTTTCCCTTTTCTTTACGTTTAATCTTACCATCTTCTGATGATGGACTTTTCTTTAAATTTTTTTCCAGCTTCGTTACATTACATTCTGACAGAACTGAAGGAGCAAGAGGTGCAGGGGATTCCTCTCGAATTTGTTTATGTATTCTTGCTACAGGTAGTTTTCCCTCTCTAGTAGAAAAAATGAAGCCTTCTGAATTCATTGTAATACAACGTCGATCGTGGCTACTTTGCTCATCTTCACATTCAAGAGTAGTCTTTATTTCACTAATTATAACCGAATTTACTTCTGGTAAACACTTCTCTGTAAAAAATTATTAAAATTGAATTTACATAAAACTATTGAGATTTTTATATAATAGTTACGTTTTGATATGTATATTATGTAATTACCTTTTTGTATATTGTTTTCAGTATCGAGATCCATAGGAGGTAAATATTTATAAATATGTACTGGTCGAGTAAGTAGTTCTTGACTACCTGGCTTTAAAAAATTCAGATGACTTTCTCTACGAATTGGTAACTTAGGTACAAGAATTGCACTGGACACAGAATCACCGCTCTGAATATAAGCTAGTAATTCGTTTAAATCTATGTTTAAAGTAGAGAATGATGAACTCAAATCATCTAAAGTCGTCTCAAATCTTCCCGCTAAAAAATATTAAATTGTGCTAAATTGGATATTAAAAAATAGAACGAGAATTTTTGTTTTGTTATATAAAATTAATAATGATAGAATTTGGAAATTCTAGGTTGAAAACAATCTGATACAATTTTCGAATAACAAAAGTACGAAGAATATGGTAATCAGAATATAAATTAGATGAATATGCATATGATTTATTTTCGAAATATTTAAGATTTGTAAAATATATATAAATATGAGTGATTCACAAAAAATGGTTATTATTGATGTCCGCGTCATGTAGGGACGTTTTCTAACATTTTTTGAATTTCAAACCATTGCAAATATTTTTTAAAACAAACGAAATTTAATTGGTAAGATACTACCATTTAATTTTTCAACTTTTTATTTCATGCCTAGATAAAAATGTCACTAAAGGATCAATTTTTTAAACTATACCTACTTGAAGAATATATGAAACTATATATAAATCTCCGCGGAAATTTGGTTAGCCATTGATTGGAATTTACAGATAAAGCTTCAAAATGTCATTACCGTGGTCTTTGCTACTTTTTGGACACTATATCTTACACTGTAAATTCCAATCAATGGCTAACCAAATTTCCGCGGAGATTTATATGTAGTTTCATATATTATTCAAGTACGTATAGTTTAAAAAAATTGATCCTTTAGTGACATTTTTATCTAGGCATGAAATAATGCCATGGTAGTGACATTTTAACTACATTTGTTGCAGAAGTTTGAAAAATTAAGTCGTAGTACCGTTCCAACCAAAATGTTGGCAAACGCCCTACATGTAGCGGACATCAATAATAACAATTATTTACAAATCGCCCATATACAAAATACAAATCTAAAACATTCCGAAAATAAATCTTACATAAATTTGATATAAGCAAAAATCTTTCTTCAATTGAAGTTTAGTGAATTCCATTAATTTTCTATTCATTCTGTTAATTTGATATTTCAATCTTCATAATTTTTATGCATGCCATTGGAGTTTTACAACTTAGAAACTATTTTTCTAAATATTAAATATTTTAAAATTACAACCTCTATAACTAAATAATTTTGTAAAAACTACTCACAAAGATTGGCATATTCTTTAGCTAATATTGCTATTTTGAATATATATTCCTGCATAATATCAGTCAGGATTTCCAATGAAGAGGTATGAGTAGAATCCCAGCCAACACTTTTGCATAGCTGAGCTACAGATATTCGTAAAACGTCTCTTGCGTACTGGGTAGTCATTTTGATAATGTTGCCTGAAATAATATGATATGAACTGAATTATAAAAGGTGGTATTAAAAACAACAATACAAATTGTTTTACAATTAAGTTAAAAACTGGTATAACTCTGTTTCTTACTACTTTAAATACCAGAGAAGAATATACTTTGCACATCTTATCCTGCATCAAAAATATGAGTATACAATATTTTTTTAATATTAAATATACAAAACCTTTCGATTAGTATTGCGTAATTTATACAATTAATCTAATGAATAATAAACTATCGAACATCGCATAACCAAATTCTATAATAATCTACCAAATCAACAGAAGATACAACACATGATTATGGAATGTTCAAAAAAGATTTTGAGTTGAGTAATATCTTAGTTTGCACTCTTTTGTACACTGAGTGAAGAATATTGTTATACGGTTAAGATATCTAACTATTACTCTGCACATTTTTAGACAAATTTTAAGACAAATAGTATTAAACTACAAATAAGGTTGGTAAGTATACCCGTGCGGATTAATCTTGATATACAATCTCTGAAACCAATGCTACCGAATTTTTGGTTTTTAATATGCAGAAATATTAACTATAGATATACTTTTCTATTAGTTTCTATTAATTATGAACAAATTCCAATTAACATTTCATTGTTAAATCGTCCACAGTATTGCTAAAAAGAAAAGTAAAAATTCAATAGCCATCAAATAAGCCATTTAATGTCCGCAATCTCCATCCACGAACCCCTAACTAATGAACAACAAAACATTTTCTACTTAACTTCTCTGTCTACAATAATTAAAAAAGAGGAGTTCAAAAGTTCCTTTAACTTCGTCCCGCAAAAGCCTAAAACGAGAACTCGATTCCAACGACTCGATCGAAACGTTTACGTGAATTACCAAGCTCCCTTGTCTTTCTTCCTCACAGAGAAAAAGTGTTATAGAGAAAGAGAGAATTTACAAAGAAAAATCGCTTCGCTCTCAGCTTCGCTCTCATCGAGAGAGCACAATTCAATCTCTGAGTGCAGTTTGCATATCTAAAATCAGGGAGTAGTGGAAAACTGATGGTCATCCGTGAAAATGCGCGCAGCTGAGGTTTCCCTGACTAATTAAAATTACGGAACTGAACCGAATAGATTTTCTCTCTCTCTCTTTCTCTCGCTCTATGTATAAAGGAGAGTCTTATCGCGCTCAGCAGTGGAGAAGGAAGCTTTGGACAGAAAGAAAGCAGACGGCGGAAATATAAAAAGGACGAGGATGGAAAACGACAAACAGCTCCCTGAAAGATCCCAGAAGTGCGGACAGAGGAAAAACAAACAAACCAGCCGGCAAGGCTATGGAGTTTGCGAGTTTTAAGGCGGTTTCACACTGCGCTCGTACAGTGTACGAATAATAAACTTGAGGGAGATGAACGTGGATGAGTGCCGTCTTGAGTTTTAAGGTGGAGATGGTAAATGAATTGGAGGATTTTGCTAGAGCATTTTTCGAAATATAAGCAAAAAGGAATTCTAACCTCAAAAAGTTCGGTGACAGCAACCAATTCCGAAACCTAAGCCCTTCCGATAATTGTATAAATATGTACTTTACAAATTGGATGAAGCAGTTGTCAAACATTAAGCGTGCCTTTCGGTCTGCAATTAAGGGGTGCCGCACGCCGCTTAAAATTTATGAGCTCTAGGTAAAGTTCGCATATAATACACGGGGGGCCTCGTGTGAACCGAACCTAATCCTCGTATATAACAGGAACAGAAAAACGAGGAAAAACGGTATCGTTCACTCTCCCCTCTCCCCTTCTACTCTTTCTCTACTATTTCTTTCTTTTCTGTGTTTCCCCAACAATCTCGTGTGTTACCGACGGTGTCGAGTGTTTACCTGGACTCAACGCTTGCACACGTGCACGTCGAGTGTCAACAATTGTATGGGTGTGCCGGTAGACCTGTAGATATATCTTACACGTATTGTTCTTTGTTGTGGGTGGAGCAGGTCAAAAAATAAAATGATAATTGGGTTTCGAGGATTAATATGGGACTAACGGGAAAACAATTTTCGAACTGTCTCGGCAGATCTTACGAATGAATTGCTGTTTCATAAGTTTAGTATACTGGAAAAAAATAATTGTCAAGGAAGATATTGAGCTGCAAGGAAATGGTCCTTAAACTGAGCAGATTAATGATGACATAATCGATGAACTCTATAAATTAATATTAACCTTAGCATTTGCATTATTAAAATAATATAAATGAACGAAGCATTTAAATTTATATTCTGTTTTTTTTTTTCAATTTAAAAATAGAATTATTTGGCTATTTATTACACGATTTCATAACTTCCCATTCTTTGCTTTTGTAAGTTAAATACTGCAATAGAATTGTTTGTCAAAATGAAAATATTTAATTGTGCACCTGCGATTTATCTTTATAACTTATGTGAGATTAAAATTGATCAATTATAACAGTATTCCTAAATTTCTGTAAAAAATTTCTTTATTTTAGTATAGAAAATTGTGAGTAATATACTAGCGAGTAGCAATTTTTATTTAAATTTAAAATTGTTTTTATAGAATGTAATTAAAAAACGACAATATTGTTTCTTTAATAATATTATTAAAACTATATACATATAAAAGCATACTTGTCTATATTTTACTTTTTTAATAGTTTTTTTACTTTAGAGACTAAAGTTTAAACACATTGGTCTATATTATACTTCGTTTAAAAAAGTTCTATTCACATTGTTTATAACAAAGTAAGTTTAAAATATTAGTTTTCAAAAATCTTACATTAAGGACGTTCTCTCCCTGCCGTGGTGCTCAACTGGGCATTAAATTAGAAAATTTGTTGTTTAAGATATTACACAGCGTTATCTAATATGAAAACCTCGAAATTCATAATATTAAAGTTCAGAATGTCGATAGAAAGAAAGATAGATAGAATAAGACGAAAAAGTTTAAAGAGAGTGAAATACTGCGCACCTATATAGATATACTATAGGCTAGGATTAAAACTTTGGACTGTTGTATCTTTAAAAAAAGCACCGTTCGCCCTATTCAGCTTTTTTCCTCACGATTCTTATTGTTATTTTACATCATGTGCTAGTTTTTCAAAAAAATTCTAAGAAAACTTGGTTTGCAATTGAACGAAACGTCTCTGCCATAGGTTCTCAGTATAGGCTTTCAATGTTAAAGTATGCAATTTCGAGGCTCAATATCTCCAAATTTCATACCGCTTGCGGGTTCCAGATTTTAACCACATATAAAGTATACTTAAAGTAACAAATAGAAAAAATTTTAGACATATTCGATGAAATAGGGGTTTGGAGAGAACTACCTTAAATAACTATAATATGTGTTAAAAAAACTCATGAACGTTAAATATATAAATAAAAAAATTCTTTTATATTTCAATTAATTTATACTGCATTTATGTTACATGTGAAAAATAGATATTATTTTAGACGATATTCAACCATTTTACGGATAAAAATTGACATTGCCGAGATTTGACCTATAGAGCCCTCTAAAAAGTAATTATCATTAATTTTAGTCCACACGACCAAATTTGATTTGTGATAATATAGTAAGTTTAAACTTATAATATATAGTTGTCTTCGCGTTCAAGTTCATGCAGGGAATTCATAATAAAAAATAAAAAAAGTGCGATTTAATGAGATCGTATTCTCGGAGAATGCTTCGGTCATAACATTCACATAGATTTATGATCTCAATATAATATAATAATAATTCTTTTATAAAAAGGCTTCTAATAGAATATCAGACACCAAACACTACAGAGCGCGTTACCTAGACATGATCGGCGGCGACCACACGTCGAACACGACCTAATTCCACACGCATGCATCAGGAAACCTCATTATGGGAATCGATTTTACGGAAAAAATAACGTATATAAATTATTACTTAAACAATGAAAATAAAGAAAAAAACTCATGAACCTTATTTTTCTGTTACCTATATATATAAAAAAATACTTGGTGGGACAGCGAAGTACTTGGTTCAATTAATCAAGGAACCGTCTCTGAATTTCGAACAGTGAAGTACTTGGTTTAGTGCGAATGAGAAGATAAAATTCTTATTTTAAATTTTATTAAAACAATAAGAAGTAAACTTATTATCAATATCATTTTTGAGGCTATAATTCATTTTTCTATATGCATACTTTTAAAACTATATTTTTCGAGGTTAGAATTCAGAGAAAAGCATCTGTGAAATTTTGAAAATTACAAGTTACGAGTGAGAAATTTTCAATATTTTTAAAGCATCCCAAAACTAAAAATTAAAAAAGAAGCTATTTATTCATATATTTCTAAGAGTTGGTTGTAAAAAAAATTAATAAAGATTTTTATTATAAATATAAACCATATTTTATTTTTAGAAAGTATTTTTGTACGTTAGGTTATTATTAATTATTTTATCACATACATACATATTAGAATAAATAATTAAGTTTTTTTCAGTTTTAGGACCAGATATACTTTTCAAAAGTAGAAATATTATTATTTCTACTTTTCAAATATAAGATTATATTTTCTACTTTACTAAAGTAGAAATATTATTATCATAAATGTATAGCGCATCTTGTACTATCAAAACTAAATTTTTACCTTCTCAATTTTAAGGTTAATTTTTATGCAAACTTTGGTCCTATAGCGTTTTGTCCGACATTCGGGTCTTTACCTTATTCTAGTATACATATAAGTCACGCGCTTCGCTAGTGTCGCTACTGTGTCGATTATAATACACGATGTCTGCTTTATCGACAGGGTTAGATGGCAGCTCGTGCGAATACATATTGCATTGCATGTAATCATATGATTTAGATTCATATTCTTTACAGTCGGCTGACTGCTATAGAAGCAAAGTCAAATGTAATAAGTGTTGTGATGAATGTGGATTATTCAAAATAAAAGAATTATCAATGAAAAAATCACTGATATCAAATAAGTCTTTCTACTTTACATGTGGCCAGTGTTATATGAAGAAAGTGTATCTACCATATCAACAGCAAAAAGCAGAAACAACAGGAGCAGAAACGAAAAGGGATAAAAAGGTTAGTCAAAGTAAAGTATTATATTTGAAAATATAGTCCGCGTTAAGTTGCATGTACGCTTAAATAGAATCATTTTGGAAATCTTTAGATTTGAATTGAGCTACCAACGGGGAACGGAATAGCCGGCCCTCTTGGATAGCAAGTTTAGCATAGCCGCCATTCTTGAA
>UELU01121516.1:0-26105 GCA_900490025.1 Megastigmus dorsalis | reverse complement strand
TATATATATATATATATATATAGACGCGAGGCATTTGTCCAATGTTAATTATCTGGAACAAACGCTATATAACCCTTAATCAAAAGCGTCTGCGCGTCCGCAGCGAGAAAAAAGGGTATAGCCCCGCGCGTAAAAAGCTCTCTCGCTCACCCAGTCTCTATATATAGCTCACTTGTCACTCGGGCCAAACTGCACCTCTGTGCGCGCGCAGCGCGCGATCTAATAAAAATGTTTACCTCTACCCAACTCCGGAAAAGTTCACAGAGGCGAAAATTCATCTCTACCTCGTTCTCTCACGTGTATGTGATGTGAGAACGGGCGAATCTCTCGATTTTCATTCCGCGAACGAGAGTAGAAAGCGTATAGGTAGGTGAGGGCAGAAAACATTTTTCGAGAGCTGAAAACTCGAGGCTCTCTCTCTTTCCCTCTGGCAGGCGGGCACCGCGCGGCAAACAGTCAGAGCCAGGCGCAGGCGGTCAAAAACGGTCGGTGGTCCCTGCGGGTTCCTGCAAACTTTGCCCCGAAGCCAGAGAGAGAGAGAGAGAAAGAGAGAGAGAGAGAGAGAAAAGGAGAGAGCACGCGAGCGAGCGAGAGAGAGAGAGAGAGAGAGAGAGAGAACCACCTGCCGTAGGGATCTCCGGTCGGTGGGGGCAAACTGCCGTCGTCGTCGTCGCCGGTCTATACGTTCCCTTCCCCCTCTCCGTATATACCTCGCGAGAGTCCTTCTCTCTCTCTACCCCCTCTCACTCTATTGCTTCCCCCCTTATTTCACTCTCCGTCTCTCTCCGAGGCTCGACGATACGGCTCGAGCTCGCGCGCTCGCTCTTTTACCTCTTCGTGATGGGGACTTCACACTGCTGCGCACCTGGAGAGGATTATCTGTTACACCACGTTACAGGCCTCATTTCTTGTATTGCTTTATGCTACGTTTTTTTATGAAATGGAGAACGATCGAATTCATTCGGGGATTCAAGATGATATCTGTTTAGCCTTAACTTTTTCTTGCTGTTAACTTAGCACGTGATTATTAGTCAAAGATACAGTATATAAAAATATTAAAAAAGTATGGATTTCTTCAAGTTACGTATTGAAAAAGAATAATTACCATTCGAAAACTCCGCTGTACTATTTTTTAAACGAATAACAAAACGGTTTATTGTACATTCTTACAGTTAGTTTCCGAGTTTGTCGCTGAGGCAGTTCTTCTTCCACCTGCCACCCAACTGACAGTAAAATAGTCTAGAAACTAAACAGTGCTTTGGATGGTAACCAAGCAGTAACCAACAAAACTATACTAAATTTGCCCTTAATAAATTTGGAGTTTTTTGATTTCCTAAATGTTTCTTGAAACATTAAGCCGTAACTTTTGATATAAATATTTCTTGGATATAAAAATTCTTTAAGTTATATTTATTGAAAATAATTAATTAACATTAAGAATTAAATATATACCTTCGTAGAATTAGCACAAATGATAGCAGTAAATGCAAAACTTCAGTTTTATCTGAAATTTGTGAAGCAATTTGAAATATTGCAATTGGTAGAAGGAAGAGGCTAAGAATAGGCCACAATTACGATTTAGCCTTAAATCACCATTGTTTACAATGGTATGCATGAAATTTTGAAAGTTATTTGACTAACGCGCGGACTTCAGCCGCGCGCAGTAATTATGACTGCGGTCCAACTGAGGATTATAGAAGTTTCCAACACGTAGGATGAAATGTGCAAATTTAGCCAACGGTTTCGTCTGCTGCAGTCTCGGGACCCAGTGATGCTTAGCATCTATTTCGAAATTAGCACCGCAGCTGACCAAAGTGAAGATTGAACGTGATTGTTGTAAGCGTGTCCGATAAATCAAAGTCACTCCCAGCCTTAAACTTAGCATAGGTTGCGAAAACGGAGCAATAACATTCATTATATGGAAATTGGAAAGAAACTGTGGAGCGCGCCGCATTATAAAGTTAGGAAAGAATTTAGAAGCTTGCTCTGTTCTTTCCATATACAAGCAAAACTGGGTAAATGGAAATCTTTAATTGTTTTTCATAAGAAAGCTGCTGCGGATTTAAAAAACTCGTAAGAATAAAGTGGAACAATTAGCGAGAAATAATTTTCGCACCAACTTTGTTGGAGTTTGCGTTACTTTTTAATAAAAAAAAATCTTGTCTGTACATCTAAAAGCGACTCTCTCATTTTCATTAGCGAATGGACAGTTGCTAAACAAACTTAACTTCGTAATCTCTAATGCCAGGTCTACTCTTCAATTAAAATGAACGATAAAAAAGAAAAAGTAAAGCATCGCTTCCATAATAAAAGTTGGTAAACCTATTCCGTCCAACTATTTCCTAAATAACGATGAATAATTCGGGCGCAGCATAGCAGTTCTCATAAAGAGATTGTCTCCTCCAACGCGTTGCAAATCGAAAGATCCACTTAAAATCCCAACTCTTTTTCCTCGCCCGACGTTGTGAAGATCCCTTGAGGCTTCTCTCTCTCCCTCTTCTGTGCAGAGCGGAGCAGAAGCAGCAGCAAAGGCAGCTCTCTCGTCTGGGGCATCGTCCAGCCGCGCGCGCGAGCGGCGCGTTTCGTTCCATCGGCGGGCTGCATATGGTTTGAAAAAAAGAAGAGAGCGAGAGCGAGACCGAGAGAGAGAGAGAGAGAGAGGGAGAGAGAGGCAACAAGCGAGCTATGCTAGCCCGCAAGCGTAAGAGAGAGACAGAGAGTGAGAGAGAGAGAGAGTCAAAGCTATACTCTGGCCGAAGAGCCGCGCATTGGACGGAGAGAGAGAAACGAGAGAGGAGAAGGGGATGGTTCCGGCGGCGCGCGCGCCACACGGTGGGGGGTTTCCTCGGCGCGGCGCGTCCCTACTTTCAGTTGCCGCGCGGCCGTTGAGAGGTGCGCAAGCGACTTTTCGAGCTACGCGATTATAGAAAGAGATAGAGAGAGACCGTATACTCGTCTTTCCAAAAAAAAAAAAAAAAAAAATTAAGAGATAGATAGCGAGGAAAAAGTGCCAGATAAGATCCAGTATTATTGTGCGCGTCGAGCAGCATTGCCGTGACTTTTGCGGATCTCGTGCGCGCCTTCAAACGAATCGAAGTGGGATCATTCTTCGTTACTTTTTTTTTTCTCCCCCCCTCCCAGCTGTTAACAAGTGTGTGCAATTCTGTGCCTGTGGTGTGATACGTTTCTATTTTTATAATAAATCGTATTTGTTTACTTCTTCTCTCCATATTGGTGGAGTGCAAAAGGGGAAGAAGAGTGAGCGAGAAACAGTCCGCGAGTGCGACAAGAAGATTATCAGTGTGACGGGTCCGTTTGCTTTTTTTTCCGTGCATCGTCGTGGAGAACAGCCCAATAGGACTCGCTAGTGGTGCATTCGATCCTTTCGTGAAATCAGTTCCGCGCATATATATATATATATATACGCTCACGTCGACGAGGTGCCACCGATACCAGATCGGAGCGTATTTTTCGTTGTATTTTCTGTTTCTTTGAGCGAAGAAATCATCCGTGTGCGCTTGCCTCGACGATCATCACAATTAATTTCTTTGCGCCGCTGTGAAAAAGTGTCCGACGTGCAACAGCAGCGTCCGGAGAGAGAGAGAGAGAGAGAGAGAAGAACGCGGCAGAGGGCTAGCAGCGCGGAGAAAAGGTGATCGATGAAGTTGAACGGCAAAAGAGTGGCCGAGGCGCATCGTCGTTGCGATCTAACGGCGCTTCGCAGGAGATGAGATGATCCGTGGAGGAGCATAACGAAGGAGCTGCGCCTGGTTTTTTTCCGATCCCCCCCAAAGAGTGTGTTATTTTTTCGAAAAAACGAAAGAGAGAGAGAGAGAGAGAGAAATTCACCTCCTTTTTCTTATCATTTCGCCTTTCGAGTGCGCGCGCTAGCTGCGGATGAATTTTCCTCTCGCGTGCATGCAGTGCCAACGAGGAGCGAGGATCTGAAGCCGCAGAAGTGAAAGAGAGAAGAAGCAGAAAAAGCAGCAAAGAGATGAGAGAGGACATGATGAGTTCAGCACCAAGATTCAGGATAAAGTCGGCGATGCGGATTGCGACGCTGCTGCTCGTCGCCTGCTGTCTCGGTGAGTACATCGGAATGCGCCGCCGTCACGTTTTTTTCTTCTCTTACTTTTTTGCGCAAGCCTGCAGCGGCAGGCCTTTAAGCAAAAACACCTGTGCTTATAAACACTTCGGACACGGTCAACTCTCTCCCTGATTTATATATATATATATATACTTATATGTATATGCAGCTACGAAAAGTCGCGGTGCGAGACAGCTCGCGTTGTGTTTTATCTTTTGCTTATATATATGTAATACGTTATGGTGCGAGATCGAGCTATGCTACTTTAATTTTCCATCCAGCTGCAGGCGAGAGGTTGTATATATGCATATATGCGCTCAGCCGGCCCGATATCCCGTATTTGCTTTTCATTTTTGCGGATTCTCGCGCCGCCGCCAGCAAGTTTGTTTTTCGAAACTTGCCGCCGCTCCAGCAGCCCGAGCGCAAATCGGACTTTAATTCGAAAGTTGAAAATTTAATTAAGAAATCGCGTAGCCGCGCTCAACTCTATATCTATATACTTTTATCCGCTATGGCTCGCTTGAGCAATCCGTAATACTCATTCCGCCACCGCTATATACACTATCCGCGAATCATGAAAAGTTGCATAGGATACCTTTGACATTTTGCAGAAGCGTAATTATGCCCTCCTCCCCCTGTCCTCCGCGCGAGATCGCAAATACTTAGGCGTTAATCTTAATAAACGCGCGCCGTATAGGAGAGCTGCTGATGCTGCAGCACAAACATTCCTGAAGCATTAGTAGTTAGGATTTACAACTCGGAGTATGTATACGAAATCACTTGTGACTTTGCGAAATGGGATTTCTCGTAATCGATTGTATATATATCTTAACGACGCGGCCGTGGTCGAGCTTATCTCGGTAAAACTTCAAGCAGCGCCTCATTAAAGGTGTACAAACAATTAGAAAAATAATCAGCCATTATAGAAGCGGATAATGATTGCATAAATATTGTAGAGCAAAAAAAGACAATATGTACAATTTGTACGCACAGATCAGCTTTCAAAATATGAGGTGTAGCGCGCGCGGGCTAAGATAATTTACAAACTCCGAGATACAGGTTTGTAAACTTTCATACAGTGCATAGCTTATGTCGTCGATTCGCGTGCATCATTATATATATACCAAATAGATTTGCGGCATTCCTGAAGTACGAATAATCGCTTCGAATATATATACGATATCAACGAGTGCATATCACACACATACACACACACACAGGCAGAATATAATTGGCAAGCTGATCCTCCCGATATTATAAGGGTAAATAAACGCGCGAGCGCTTGAGCCGGAGCGATCGAATTTTATTTGCTAGTGTGCAAGGCGCGCGAGCAATTTGTTTGTGCTCTCCCACCTCGATTTCTTTCTCTCTCTCTCTCCTGCTTTTTTTTCTCCTCTCCTGCACTTCTTTTTATATACCCGCGAGCTACCCGAGAAACGGGTTTTTTAAACTTGGAGAGATGACGACAGGCGCGCGCGCGACGTCATTGTATAGGTGCTGCTGCTACAACGACGCTGTTTGAAAGACTTAAAGTTAAGGTTCGCGCGGCCGCAATGTAATCTAGTAAGAAGCACGAAGTTTTGAAAAAGAGTTCTTTCGCACGGCCAGGGGGACGTTACGTGAAAAGTATGATGCACTAGTTCACGCGCGCGGCGCCGCCCAACGAAAAGTCTGCGCGCAGCTATGCAATCTTTCCCCCGTATAAACTTAAATCGTAGATTAGGTATACGCAGTACTTTTTCTTTATTTCTTTCAAACTTCTCTCTTTTTCTTTCGTTGCGCGTAGCGACACACATCGGTGCGCACTTTTTGATAAGTCAAAATTCCCGTATACGTGATTCGACTGTTCGCCCGAGTCTTTTTTGCTTTACTATAGAAAATGAGAGATGATATAAAAGATATTCTCGTGTATGCAATAATTGTAGACGTATTTCGATACCGTTACGCAAAGTTTATTTGATGAAAATGTTATTTTTAAACAATACGATACACATTTTTACGGATCATTTTATAGTTGTGAAATTGTGACTTTTACACACTCATGCGATAAAAACACTGTCTCCGTGAATGGTAAATAAAAAAAAAACGATTTTTAATAAATTAGCAGCGTTCAGCGATAGTCGTAACGGTAAATTAAAAAGTACCGGTTAAAAACGTAAAGCTTATTTCGAAAGATGCCCTACGGCCCACGAAAAAGAGGGAAATCGCGTTCGCCAATTAAACGAGCTTAAAATTTTACGAAAACCCAGAGTCGAGAATAAATCTCGTAGTCTCAGACCAGGTTTTTGAAAATTAAAAGCTTTCCTCGCGTATATATAATATATATATATATAACGTAGAATCTCGTGCAATGAAATCTCGATTAAGGTATTAATATAATCCCATCTTAATTTAAATCCCCTTGGCCCTCCTGCTCCGCCTCCTTCGCCTTCTCTCTCTCTTTCTCTCTCTCTCTCTCTCTCGCAAGGATTGCGAACCCAGCTTTAATCTTTTCCCCAGCTATACCGGAGTCGACGACGACGACGACGAAGCTATCTATATAGCGAGTTTTTACACAGCGTATCGCTCGTCGATTTTCCATTTTCGCAATCTTTTCCCCCGCAGAAGGAAAATGAGCGGGCAAAAAGAAAGAGCGAAAAAAATAGAGGAAAGAGCCGGCGGTGCTTGGCAAAGAGCGTATATATATATATATACAGAGAGATAGAGAAATTATTAGAGCTGCTGCGGTTGTGCAGTTCTCCGTGCGGCTGTCTGTCGTTTTCTTCGCTCGATTCTCGTCTTACCCCTCGCGGAGATCTGCAAATGTTCTTCAGGAGCTCGAGACGAAAATGGATATTTTTTCTTATAACGTTCGCACCGCGTTCTGTATTGCAGTCATTTGGTATAAACGTTCGACTCGAATTAAAATGAAGGTAAAAAGAGGGGGTGGGGGAAGTCGTTAGGGATTTTTATCTCTCCCTTCGCGCGAATACATTGGCATGTCAGCTTTTTGAAGTAGTTTACGTTCTCTCTGGGTTGCACATTGATTTTATCGATCTCAACGCCGAAGCTCAATTGATTTTTCATGTGTCAAGCGAAAAGCTTCGCGCGCGCTATGAATAAATAAATAGAAACAGCCGAATAATTATTCGGTTGAATCTCTCTCTCTCTCTCTCTTTTTTTTTGTCCACAGAATTTACAGCTTTCGCCGGGCTACACAACTCCGGCGCCAATGAATAAACTCCCCCCCAGTTTACGATTCAGTTAACGTCATATACGCCCGATACGACACGTACGCGCGAACCTATTAAATTATTAGTTTCTCGATTTACAGGTGACCACTACTCTAAAATCAACATTTAATTATTTGATCTTCTATGCACACACGCGTTACACACAGTCTGCCCCGTGTATTACACGCGCACGTATACCCTCATATTTGCAGCTAAAATAAATACACGGCGAATCAGGTCATCCACTTATAAACTTGCGCCTCTGAGTGTATGCCAAATAAAAAGAGCGAACAATTAGCGAGTCGTGGTATAACTTTAGAAAATTTGACCGTGCGCTACTATATACTTCAGCCGATATATATACGTGTATATATGTGCATAATACTTTGCGTTATATATCTATATATACCGAGCGTATATGGGGAACGTGCGGGAAAGTTAAAGCGAGCGTCGCTAGAGGCGCCAGCTTACGGAGCTGCGATAGCCTGCCCGAGTCTCTGTGCAGCTGAAAAGAAGGCCAGCTGGCTTATAAAGCCTTGTCCGCAATAGAATCCGTATACCGAGCTGTTTTAGAGTATTTCGTAAATAGTATAAACGGCTTACAGAGTTTGTTCGTTATGTTATATTTATAAAAACTTTGATAATCATCTCAGGCTGTAATTAAAATAATTATCTTTTTGAAGTGATATTGTTTTGTTTTTTAATTTCTGTACTTTTTAGAACTTCGGTTGAAAAAATATTTCCATTATATATACTTCATCTATATTCCTTCAAATTTCGAGTTTCTTTTGCGTCCCAGAAAAAAGACAACGAAAACAAAGTTTAAAGATGCGCGAACGTTGTGTTATCTTTTGGAAATGTATCTTTTGTGTTATAACAACTATGAATAACTTTGACCTATTCTCATTCAACTCGTATACACCACTTTAAAAAACCTGGAATTCAAACAATTTACTATACGTCATTACCTAACGCCAGTAAACATTTGCTTAACATCTCACGTCTCTTGTAAAGATAATTTAAAACACAAATACCACAATCGCTCGCTCAAATCATTTAAAGCACCGATGTATACAAATTCAAACATTTCTCACTTTGAAACGAAAAACGGCACAACCATTCCATTCACTTAGCAGCAAAATAATCAATCTATAAAGCAGTCTTTTTTCCAACGTTCGCACGCAGTACATCGACGGTATACAGATTAAAAAACGCTCCATTTCTGGGCGCACGTTATTTGCGCTGAAATATTAAAGCGTCTAAGAGCTGCTGCTGCAGCAGCCTTGGAAAATGTAGATGCTCATACACACACAAACACACACACACACACACACACACACACGTGCAGAGACTTGGAGTAGAGCTAGATATCGGTGAGCGAGAGGAGGTGGTGCGCTGCCGAGGCCTCGAGAAACGGCGTCGGAGGCTTTCACCTGCAGCACGCGGGGTCTCCGCAAAGTCGCCATTACGCGCTCGACGTACCTCTTGTGCTGATACACACACTCTCTCTCTCTCTTTCTCGCTCTCTCGCTCTCTCTTGCCTGCGCACGCCTTTATCCGATTATAATGGATTCGAATTAATCGCGGCTCCCTTCTCCGTCGTCCCTCGCTCGCCTCTCTGTTCCTAAATCGCTCAACGCGCGTGGAAGTTCGCCGTAAATGCACGCCAGACTTGTATACGTATCTATACACGCACACACACACGCATACTCGCCATTTGGACACGGTTTGTATATATACACAGACGTGCGGAGGCACGTGTACACGTATATACGTATATACAGCAACCACGGCTTTCGGCGCGTTAGCGTTAGTAGTTTATATACGTTTAAAGCACAGCTGTAGCGCAACGAGAATTCACCCGTATATATGGGTATATATACCTCGCGTAAGGACGGTGCAATCAAAAAGCGAAAACTCGCCGAGAGCTGCCGGCAGCTAGTGTGCAGTAGCCACTGCAAGGCGTCGACTACGACTACTACTACCACTATCCAACGGCTGTGCGCTCTGTGATCGTTTGGGTTCGCTGACTTTACTCGTTACGCCGGACTTTTCTTGCCTCCTCTCCGCGCGTTCCCAGGATAGATTCTCGAAACGCTTCGCGGATTTCCGCTGATCTTTTGGGACGATACGCGCTCTCTCTCTCTCTCTCTCTCTCTCTCTCTCTCTCTCTAGTGCCAAGGTGGACGAGTGTATACTAGACTTATAGTTGCGCAATCCCGTGGACGCAGTAAAAATGTTTCGAGAGCCGCCGCTATCCGAGCGCTATTTCTATACTGTTTCCAGCTTCCTCACTTACCTTTCTTCCTTTTCTTTTATCTTTTTTTCCAGTAATTGGAACCGATAATATTCTTTTCCCATTGTGTCGAGGCAATGTCACGGATGTAAAAGCTGACTTCAAGTCGAGTAATTATAGATATAATTGAAATGAATGTAATATCGCGTGGAAGTTTTCGTAGTTTACTTTATACTCACTCGCGATGTTTATTGTATATAATATAGTGGCACGCGAAGGCAGCGCTGAAACAGAAGCGTTTGGCTGGAAAAAAAAAACAGGCGTTGAAACGTTTACACATTACAAAAGAGCAGTGCCAAGGCTTTTATGCAACGACTTTTCACGCTGCATACAATAGTTCCGCGAAGTGCGCTAGAATTGTGTGTGTGTGTGTGTGTGTGTGTGTGTGTGTGTATGTATTTCGGAAAATTGGCGGAACGAAATTACGTCATTAGCTTTAAAGTTAATGTTTTCATTTCTCTTATATTTAGTTTTCATTCGTTTTGTAATTAATGCCGGGAGAATTATCAGTACTGCTGTTAATGTAAAGTAATTAAATAATTTCTGCAATTAAAAGTCCCTTGTAAAGAGAGACTCTCTCGCTCTCTCTCTCTCCTCTCTGCGTGGACGTAAATTGCAATATTACTAAATGAAAGTGATGTAGCCAGATAAACTCTATGTAGTTAACTACTTTTGACAGTTTTTCCCTGAATTTTAGACTCTATTTCACAGCGTCGCATAAGCATTTAATTAAAGTTTTTAGCGCATATCTATATACATTTCCGAAAACACTGAAATTACATTAAACTAAACAACGTAAAGTTTACCAAGCTATTTCCAGACATTAAATTAACACTGTCTTTGTTAACTATACGCGACTACTTAACGAAGAACAAAATCTCATTATACAAAGGGAATTTCATTCGATGTATATATATATATATATATATAGGTGAAAATAAATCGAGAACGCGCGGTAACGCGCGAAAAGGTTCGATACTTACAACCGTTAATTGAATCGCAGTATTGAGAAATAAAGGAAACTGGTTGCAAGAGCGCGTGGACTCGTTATTTTCTCTCTCTCCTCGCTTCTTCGTATTTATAAATGGACATCGATGCACTTATTGGGAAAGAAAAGGAATACAATAACATCGGGGTCACATTATTAAAAAGGTTGTGAGAGAAATTGTTGCGACTATACTTTTATACTCGTGCCGCGCAGCTCTTCATTGTTCAATGATCTGTATAATGAACTTAACGTCAGCGTCGAATTTTTTCAACTCTCCCATTAACTTTTTAAATGAAAGATCTCGATAACGGGTGGGAAAGAAAAAAAACTCCTCTTTCTTCGAAATTTTTCATTCTCTTGACCCACGTCTTTTTCACAGCTCCGACGAGCAATAACGGAAAATTAACAATTGATTACTCAACGCTCGCGCGTTTTATCAAACGCTATTAGGGCAGGAAATTTATTCAAAAGAACACGATGCACGCGCGCATTCGTTCAGTCGATAATCATTAGTAAATCATTTCAGCGACACAGAAAAAGAAACAAAAAATTAATAAAACTGTATAATATTCAACCTTCCGAATGTATGCGTCATCGAAGGTATTATATTTACACAAATGCTTGGCGCCCGCGCGAGTCTCGCTGCATTAAAAATCATGCGTCAGTGGGCGGGGAGCGAGAGAGAGAGAGTTTGCAGCACATATATTTGGTTAAATAATACGCGCTTCATCCATTTACAACGCGAACGAATCACTTTGCGTACATTTACAGTAGCCAAAAACCGGCATGGAGGCATACCTCGAATCCCCCGCGCGCCCGGGATTTTAGAGTTGCCGCGCTCTGGCTAAATATTTTACCGCCCTCAAAACGCAAATAAAATTGCGCGCCCGCGTCCACGCAAAATGACTGCGTAGCTAGAAAATAATAAATTTCAAATTAACGCACACACCCCATGATGTATATACGTATAGAGTCGGCCTCGGTCCGGAATTTCCGTCCAGCTTTTCCAGCGGACTGCGCAATCAAAAATTAACCCCATTATTCTGGGAATCGTTATATCACTGCGGAGGCCCGCCGAGCGCCAGTCTCTGGACGATTTTGCATCGACGCGAGGAAAATGTGTGTGCAGGATATGGGTGCGTACATGTGTGTGCAGTGCAGTCGCTGTTCGTGGATACCGATAAAGGATGCGCGACACGAGGACGATTCATTACGCGGAATCACTGGCTAGGAAATCACTTCGAGTCGCCTGTAAATATGATTTTTGATCCTTGGCGCGCTCTGTATAGAGTTTTGAATCAATAACTTTTTTAAAGACTTGATTTGTTGGATTAGTTTATGGTAAAAAAAAAACAATATTTTAATTAAAAAATGATGCACTCTGTTTTCTTTTTTTAAAATTGCATTACCGTAAAAGACTCGGCCATGTTGACGTACTGAAAAGGCAATTTTAAACGATGAATTTATTGTGAGTTATTATGAATTTTATTATCGCAACAATTTATTATGCTGACAGTACTTCAAAACAAACTATGTATAGGACAGTTGCGAGTAGCGCATCACAACGGAGAAAGCTTAAAAAGCCACGAAAATCGCTTTTAAAACCGTTTAAGCTGCATTATTCTTATTTGGACAAAAATCTATAGCCACTTGATTTCCTATTATATTGACGCGAACAATTGAACGCAATATCCCGATGGCTCGTTTGTAATTTTTACCCGCACCGTTATTTAATCGACCATAAAATATGCTTTGCCTTGAAGCGAAAAAGCGCGCGAGAGAAAAATAGGATGCAGCAGGAGAGAGAGAGAGAGAGAGAGAGAGAATTTGCATACCGGAAAAGTTTCATCGCGCGGTACTCATGGGAGTAGCGATTGGTGCAATTTGACCGTTTAATATGTGATGCGAGTTGAGTCCGCGGCAAGTCAGCAAAAGTACTTTGACTCAATTTTGTTTTATATGCTGATTTTTGATTGACAAGAGAATAATACCGTGCGAATAATTCTAGCCGCTGCTGCTGCTTCATTGCATTACAGCTACGCACGAGAAAGTCGTAATTGATTTATGCGTTGCTTTTTGAAAATGTGCGGCGGGAATGCTTTTTTACACGTTTGCGTCTCGCTCGGTGAATAATTTGCGAAATTCCATACATCAACTTTATTATTGAAGCAGACGATGTTCTATATTCAAACATTTATTCAGTTTAGATGAAAAGTGTTCATTATACATTTGCTGGGAAAATTTACCGTTACTAATTTAAAAATACTCAATTGTGATAAACATTGTATAAACGCAAAAGTTGGAGATTTCAGTTGACAAATATTTTCCGTACTCATGAACGAAGTTATGGAATATTCAAAACCGATAAGAGCGTCAATACACTATTTGTAAAGCTCGAAAATAACTCTCAATAATACGTCGTTATACGATGCACTGCCCGAACAAATACACATCTCGAACATAAAAGTTTGTGTGAAAAAAAAATCAAATTGTTACCGCGAAACGTAAAATTGTATAAGCTCCGCCATTTCAAAATTACTCGAAAGATCCATTGAAAAGAAATGATTTCCATTATATAGCGTCGGCCGCACAATGCATTTTCATTTCCGCGTATTTATTTAACATTAATTAAGCTCATTTATAATAGAAAAATCGAACAAAGGGTCGAATAATTCGCGGCGAAAAAAGAGGAGAGAGAGAGAGAGAGAGAGAGAGAGAGAGAGAGAGCGAGCGAATGCAAGAGCAGCCTAACGAACTCCTTCCCCTTTGTTCTCAAAATATCCCCGTTCATTTATATCCCGCGCATAAACAAGTGCGCTCATTTACCACCGTCTATTTAACATTCCGCGCGTAATGTTTAAAGCATCCCTTATTTAAAATTCGAATCGTAACAAATCATACAATGAACTCTGAACAAAAAGTCCCGCGCGCTACTGCAACCGAGTGCCCCTAACGAAGCCCTCTTCTCTCGCGAGTTTCCCAGAAACTGCAACGTATTAAAAAAAAAAAAAGAAAAAACAAACAAACAAACAAAAACTGCACAGGGAAATACAAATTGTCATGAATGCCAAATATATTTATATAGGAAATCTGGCAGGTTGGACTCTCAATCATAATTCACCCTGTCGAAAGCATAATTTTTCGCGGCCGCAGCAGTATTCTCTAGACCTGTGTGCAGCGCGCATCACACACTCGATGCGGCAGCAGCAGCAGCAGCAGCTTATAATCCGACGCGGGGCCTGCATTAATATTTTTCCCAAATCCATAATAACCGGTGGGCTAGCGACGTAATAATGCATAATAAATTGCCGGTCGTACAGGCCATTCTCTCAGCCGGGCGCGCTTTTGTGTGCACAGCTCAGCGGCCGCCCGCCCGCTCTAAGGCAAATCCATATAGCTGTGACATAATACATAATGCCCTGCTGTGTATGTACGAGTAAGAGAGGGAAAAAAATTCGTTGACCGGAGGAGCAAGTGAAAATGCCCGGTGAAAACGACGCGCGCGAGCGAAGGAAAGACGGGGTTTATAATCTCTTCTCCGCCAGCTCAGATTATTGTGCATGTAATTAAAATTCGAGGCACCGCTGCTGTACCCGGGCTTTTGACAGGAACGCGTTATGAGCAAACGCTATTCATATATATATAATATGTGTGGAACATAACATGCGGGTCATTTTGGGGCTACGGAGTTTGCAATCTACGTACGCCGGAACGAGTAGACGCTGTAGACTTGTATATAAGCTTCAGCTCCCTTATTATTAGTGTCCCTGGCTTTTCAAAGTCTTTCATAATAAGAACTTTTTCTTTTGGTGAATTTGAAACGTTAATTAATTGTTCTAGCGCGATTTCTTGATTGACGTTTTCATATCTTCGTATGTGAGTCGAATGAGCTTTCAATATATGAAATATCCTTGTGTAATTACAGCAATGACGATTTCAGTATTCATACACGTGAAATCATCTGATATTTAAAATGTTTTTAAAAATTTACGGTAATAAAATACACAATTTTAAAAATATTATGCGCTTATATCGTGAAGCCGAACATTATTTTCATTGTCTCGCTACAAATATGAGAATGACGTGATTTTTCATAATGTGTGTACACATTGTATTAACGCAACCGAGAAGAGCGTGTAAATCGCGTGTACACGTAAAAAAGAAAAAAATCCACGAGAGAATGTGCCAAATAATCAAAATGCAAATGATTATGTAATTTCAGAGCCTGATTATCGCGGACGAACAAACGCAGCGATATATATCCAATACCGGGGAAGAAAAAAAAAAATACTGTACACACGGTAAATTTTAATTTCCGCGGGCAACAATTAATTTCCGAACATTTAATATGCCCCCGCGTTAAAGCGATGTATATTCATTACTCCAATTATACACATTACACACACAAATCCAGGGCTGAAAACTTGGGCTTCGAGTTCCCAGAGAGTCCGCATCACGATGCGTATATAATATGAGATACGCGCACCCGCACGAAAAATAAGATAAAAAAGAGAGACTCCCATAACCGAAGAGGTAAGAGAAAAAAAGAATGAAATGTATTCGTATACCGCGCAACGCAGAAACGATCTCGCGGAATATACAATAAGTAATTACAACACGAGAGAAGCGAGCAGCGGAGAACCGCGGCGGCGTCTGTTTTCATTATCTAATTCCCACAAACGTTAAAGAGCCAACGAACTGAGAGAGAGAGGTTAGGGGGAAGGAGAGCGATTACAAGATGCGCTCATTACAAATCTCTATATGTGTAGGCGGTGGTATAGTCGCATCGTCGTGTGGTTCACGCGTACGTATACTTCATCGATACGCAACCCGAAGCACATACCTGTATATAATATACTGGGCCGAAAAGGATCTGATACATGCGAACCGCACTGTTATAGACATAAGCATATACGTGCAGCCGACTGCCAAGTGCCTGTGCGCACACACCGTATACCGAGAGCGCAGGTGGAGGCGCGCATCGCGGAATTCGCCACGTATATATACGTCAGCCGCAAGTGAGATACGTATCGCTTGAAACTGGAGTAGAAACGCGCGCGGAGGGGAAGAGAGCAGGGCAGCAGACAGGCAGCCAACAGTTCAGACTGACATTGAAAATGCGCTGGTATAATACACGTATATGTATATATGCCGTACTTACTTGCGCAACGCTGTACAACGACGTACATATAGGGTGTTTTTCAACAATGGCCCAGAAGCCGCGGAGGTCGCCGGGATTTGTCTGCTCTTTGTATGTGCGATTGTTTTGCTTTCGAGCCGCTGCCGTTCTGTATTTATCTATATATAGGAAAGAGGAATATGTTTAGACGAGCAGGAAGGACACGTGGATATAAGGTCGGTGTTCGGTGCGTACGTGCAGACGGCGCTGACCGAAGTATCGATTTGACAAAGGGTTGAGCAGGGAATATTTAATGCGAGACTGACCCGGTCCTACCATCCATCTTATCTATTTACGTATTATACCTAACGAACTTAGCCTGGTTTTTTCGCTCGTGTGCACGTACCGCGCCATTGCCCGACGACTGGTGGCTTCGATCTAATTTTGTTTTCGATCCGCGCGCTGCCGCTCTCGTTTCTCAGACAAAGTGTACAAAGAGCCACGAGCGGCGTCCTTTTAATAATTGAAAATCTGTCATTTCAGCTGTTCTCGCCGATGTTCTATATATATTTATACGGGCATGCATTCGACGCTCGTCAACGACGATTTAATTCTGTATCCTTTACCGGTATATCCATTTGTACACCGCCGCGTGACCATCGATATTTCTCTCTCCGCAACGGTCGGTTTTTCCTTACCTCAAACAATATTTAAAACTGCTTCTCATCTATATATAGGATGCATAAACGAGGCGAGCTGCTGCTGCTGCTGCTGCTACGACGCAGTGAATAAGAACTTTTGTATTTTCTCCATGATTCATAATAATGATATTCTTACTCATCAGCGCGAATGGCGATCGTCAAATAAAGCGCAGCCGCCGCCGCCGCCGCTGCGCGCTATTAAAATTAATCTCTTCGTAAAGTCCCTCTCACTCTGCGTCAACCGAATCACAGCCTCTCTACAGACTTTATTCAAAGTAAGAGAGGCAAGATAAGAAAATATCGCCGCAACAGCGAATGACATACGCAGCGCGCCTACACACACACACACACACACACACACACACATATATATATATATATGCAGCTGCGCAGCCTCTTTTACGAGACTCGCACGCGCACGTAGACGCACTTGCGCGCGAGCGATTGCGTAAATCTCGCGGCTGCCGAACCAGCCGCGCGAGATGGAGAGAAGGCTTCATAGTGCACGTGGCGCGCGCGACGTTACGAACTGCTGAGCGCATATATACGCATTTATTTCGTGTAGTAAACGTCTCCGCGCGCGTGTGCGTCCGTGTGTGCAGTGGTTGGCGCGCGAAGGATAAACGGCTAGAGCAAGAGAGAGAACGAATGAATGAAGGGAAAAAAGAATGCGCACGAGCGAGTCGGAAAATGGTTGCGCGTTTTCCGTCCGAGCAGTATAACCTCCCTCTCGGAAAAGCTTCCCTCTTGTTGTTTACTTTTTCGTCGCTTTACGTATTTACTGTATACGCGCGCCCGTTTCTTTTCGTGCGTGCGCCCGCGTTGCTGTGCAGTCCAGAGCTGCTGTTGCTGCTGCTGCTGCCCACTCGGCGGTAT
The DNA here is from genome assembly GCA_900490025.1 of Megastigmus dorsalis. NCBI lineage: Eukaryota > Metazoa > Arthropoda > Insecta > Hymenoptera > Megastigmidae > Megastigmus > Megastigmus dorsalis. The sequence continues at coordinate 8,826 of UELU01121516.1, read as the reverse complement.
TGTATAATGAGAAATTCCTAAAGGTCCCCTTGTTTTTGCCGCGGCCGCGTGTCTTGCGCTCGGCTGTGGCTATGGAGAAGCACTCGCTCACCTCTTTCTCTCTTATATATATATATATGTATATATGTACAATTGAATGTTTTCATCTCGCGGTGTGTATATACATGTTGCTATAGCGGTTTCTCGACACTGCTGCATGCTCTTGTAAAATGCAGTGCGCGCTCACAATATAATTCGTTTACCGCGCGCGCGCGGGTCGCGCGATTTCGTTGCAGCGAACTTTTCGCGCGTTAAATATATATTTTGGTTGAATTTCATTTTGCGTGTAGCGCATGAACGACCGAGAGGAGAGAGAATGTTTTAATCGTGAATTAATTCAGGCGTGCAGCAATGCCGACGTTATAAAATTATGTAGTAATTAGTATATTCATTATTACATTTTACATACGGCCCCGCGGGGGGTTGGGTGAATTTTATCGCACGCGCGGCTCACTTATTCCGTATACTGTTTTAATATGTATAAAACGTATATACATTTGACTATCTCGCGTGGCAAAATCGCGTTTTAATTCGGCCGAAGTGGCCATTCGGGACGCGTATATATTGCGATTATTATTAAATTCATCGTTTGGGGCGAGTTTACATCGCGTCGCGATCTGTAATACCATGGTCGAGGAAATATGAAAAAAAAAAAGAGTCCTACAGTCCCACTCGATGTCACAATTCATTCCGACTAATCACGCAAATTGCTTTATAGAGTTGTAAAAATAAATGAGACGATCGCGCTCGGCGGCCCTGGTGGCGAAAATAATATAGCGTCCAAGATAAAGGGAAGTCCTATAATATTAAGCGAAACACGGTACCTATGAACAACATTAATTTGAATATAACGAGTACACAACCGGTAGGAAACACTCGGATAGCCATTAAGAAATAACACGTACACGCGATGTGCTCAGCTATTTCAAGAGCCAACCCCTCAAACTCATCCCTGAAAATCTCGAATGCTCGTCCATTAAAACCAACACACACACACACACACACACACACACACACACACAAACATACAAACACACCTCCTCTTTCACTCTGTTTATTCTTATTTATTTTTCGCACGAATCCAATAAATCTCCCTTAATTTTTCACAGTCAACTAGGGAGCGCGGTCGAGGCAACCGCCTCCGCGTGTCTATCATACACGTGCGGCCTCCTATCCGCGCGCAAAACGAAAAACAGAATAAACATAAAAAAAAAGAGAGAGAGAGAGAGAGAAGAGAGAGCTCGGCGGGTATATCGCTCATCTAATCTGCGATCGATCATCAATTACTCCCACATGTACGGTTCAACGGCCCTTTCACGTTGGACTGACGCCGTGGAAACAAAAAAAAAAAAGAAAAAAGGAACGTATATAAAAGGAGAGCGCGCGCATAGATGGAATTACAAGTGAGAGAAAGAGGTGGAAGGAAGAACAAGAGAGAGGGATGGGACCGGTGAAAAATAGCGAAAGTCTCAAAAATGGCCGCATATATATATACATATATGGGAGAGGCGCGCGGGTGCTAAAGAACGCGCCCGAGTTTATCAAGTTGCCCAGCGGCTTGGCGCGACAGACGCGACGCATCTCTCGACCTGCTTTTTTTTCGTCAACCAGCTTTTCTCGCGCTACTTGGGCGACGAACAAGTCGAAAAGACGAGACGCCCGCTCGCCTCTGTACGCTATATATATATATATATGTTTGTACGGGGGGGAGCAAGAGGAAGATGCACGACAAATTTTCGTCGGCATGAAAGAAAAAGGTAAAGAATGAAGGAATTGCGGGAACGCTGTTTGTTAGGGAGTGTATTTTGTTTGACGAGTAGAACTCGCGCACACACACACACATATACCAGAGAGCGCACAGTTGTTTCATCAGCGGGCGAGCATAAAAAGATTTTATTAACTTTAGATTAATTTAGATATTAACATAGATTAATTTATTGTATTTATACAAATTAATGTAAATAATGGACGCGAGTTGTATTTTTCAACTTACAACAAAGTAGAAATATTCGCCGTTGTGTACATGTACATACCTTGAGATATCGCATTTATTGCACGCTTTCCATGTGAATATAAGAATTCACCGGATTAATTAGTAATTTTCCCCTCTACTCTACTTTTTTTTTCTTTTTTCTTTTCGATCGTAAAAATGCAGCAGTCAGCAGCACCGAAATGAATTAAAAAACGATTCCGCGCTACACCGCCCCCATTCTATTATTCATAAATAACGATTATTCAAGAATAAATATGTGTATATCTATATCGATGTACGTATAATTCTAAAGCTGTAGCTTGTTGATTGAAAAAAAACACGTTGCTAAAACTTTGAAAAAAAAAAATCGCGGACACGAAGGTATACGATCTGGTAGCAGGGTGTCAATTTTTAGCGCATATTAATGGGGAAAAACTAAATTGATTCTGCCCGATCGCCATGTAAATTGTTAGCCGCTCGCGTGGAGCATATATAACTGGAGCGTGGGTCGCATAAACAAACGCAAATATACCATAAATATATATCTCGGTGGGAATCGAGCTTTTCAATTAAAAACTTTTACAGCGCATGCCGCTATCGCGCGCAAGCCTCAAAATTCGCCCGATCCACAGAACGCACTCTAACGCGAGCGTCTACGCATTTATTTAGCAATCAGCTAGCCGTAAAACAAAAGTAAACAATGCATGCGAAAACAAAGCAAAAATCCACACGCGATCATTTAAATATAAAGCCGCGCGTATATCGTAATCCACCGCTGTTCTGCACTCGCTCGCGTGAAGGTGCGGGAATAAAAATGCCGAAAGAGAGATAGACACGCGGTCGCGAGAGATAAAAAAAAGTACAGAGAGAGAGAGAGAGAGAGAGAGAGAGTGGAAAAGAACACAAGGGAAGTATAAAACGCGTTCTTTTAGGAACGGAAAAGGATGAGGTTGCTCGGGCCAGTGTATGTATACGTGTATACGTGTCTCCCGAGCGCTAGAACAAATGAAAATGGTCCTCCGCCGCGCGAGGTTCTCCAGCAATTTCTTACGGTGCGGCGCGGCGGCGGCGGCAGCGGCGGCTGAAAGAGAAAAGAAGAGCGAGCGGAGACTGACGCGGGAGCTGCTCCTACATAACCCTCGCCCAGCTCCTCATCCCCCCTGCACCCGAGGAAAATCGATTCTCGAATGGGGCGCGATTTATTTCCGGAAGCGCCTTGGTTTATCCGCTTTATTGCGCCGCCGCCGCTGCCCGCGTCTCAAAATGATGCGATGGTTTACTTTGATCGAGCGAATAAATAGTGCGTTTATAAATAACTCGCGGTGCACAGACGGGGGCGGCACCGCCGGTGGATCGCACACACCGTCGTATATACGAGGCGGCCTTTCTCCGCGAAGGGACTGAATTGAGGTCCGTAGACGAAAAATTGTTGCTCTTGTACCTTGACAATTTGCTATACGCTATACGCGATAAATCGATGAGCCTTATTTCCTTCTTATTTTGCCTTCCTTGCGAGAATAATATCGATTATCATGCAATATGTATATAAGGTGGCATTCATTATTTTGGAAGAATAGACGATCGATCGACCTTCCTTGCGACGATTATTTTTGTTTCGTTTTTTTTCCTCTATCGTAACTATTTGAAGCACGAACTTTAATTTCACTATTTTTATCCTGCAGTTTGTACATTGTTCGATTTCGAGTGCAATCGATTACCAGAGCTAATAATAGTCAACTTGATTTTTTTCTTTTCTCACGCGGAAGTGCTTACGATTTATATATATACGATCCTACACAACGCACTCGGTTGCCGCATATGGCCTATTGAAATCCCATAATATGACTCCATTTGTCCGAGGCAACCTAATGCTGCGTTTAGTATTAAAGAGGCAATTACACTGCCTTTAGTCGCTGAAAAATTTACGGTATCAATAATAAAATGCGCGGGCATCGATAACGAGGAGTGCAGCATCGGGAGCCGCGAGAGGGAACGAAATTATCGAGCCTATGACCTCCATAAAGGAAATTCGATGATCGTTAAACCGAGGTTTAAAATTCACAGGACAGTGAGAGAGAGAGAGAGAGAGAGAGAGAGGCTGGGAGGGAGAGGGAATGAGTGAGCCTATAACTATAGAGTCAACTGAGGGTGCGAGAGAGGACAAATGCCGGCGGACGGGGCAATTTTTCCGCCGAAATGCAAAATCTCCTCCATTATTTGGCCGCGAGAGAAAGAGAGTATAAAAGAGAGAGACTGGGTCACACACGGCAGCCGTCACACGGAATATCGCGCGGTTAATTTGCCGCGGATTAAGTGCATCGCCGCTTATTGGCCTGCTCGCGCGCGCGCGCAAAATTCCGAAAACCAGTCCTTTCCTCTCTCACTCTACACAAATATATATATATATATATGTTGATTGATCCCTGGGTTCTCGCACCGGCGCTGCGGATTTCTAAATTAATGAGGCTGCGCTTTAAAACATGTAGCGCAATTTCGACCGCTGCGCTCGCGTGCGTTTTGTTATACAAATGCCCGATGCATCGAATCGAATTATAAATTGGCTTGTTGTGATAAGTAACGCCTCTGTCCTTCCTCCTCCCTCTCCCCATCTCCCCCCACCACGAACGTTTAATTGAATAAGTTTGCCACAACTATTTTAATAGAAGAATGCGATTCAACTAATCGGAATAGTTTATATGCATCTCTCTCTCGCTCTTTCGCTCGCTCGTTTCCTGTAGTTCGGGGAATCGCAAAGATCTATTCGCGCTTGAGTGACACACTATTTCTGATTATCTTGGGGGGGAGACTCAACGATGATGCACAGATATTCTCGCTATATAATACTTTATGTCAGAGCAAAGCACGAGTCATAGTTTATATTAAACATTGCAGGACAAATGCCGATACTTTCGATGTTCGAATTTTGAAATTTAAATCGTTCTCGGTCTAGCCAGTCTATATCTCTATAATAACATTAATCTTACATTCAATAATAATTCTGGGATTAAAAAAATTGCAAGCCAAACCGTCAAAGTATAAATAACTTTCTCCGACGCGGCTACTGCAAAATAAAAAAATAAAAAAAAAGGTCGACAGGGCCGATGTATCTAAAACAAAGCATCATTAAAGCATGGCTTTGACCGAAACCGCCGCTCGCAATAACCCGATCAACTATAAATTATCAATAGCCCATCATGAGAAGGGCCCCGCGTGGCCTCAGCGTAAAACGTGCGCTCATCCGTGCGCTCCTCCCTGTACACAGACACGCAGGTCCATCGCAACAGCGTCTCTCTCTCTCTCTCTCTCGCACACGCGCCAACGCTAATTAATTAACAGGCCAATAAGCTCTCCGGCACCGCCGCCGTCGCTCTCGCGCGCAACAACTTTGGCCGCCGCCGCTCGCTCTGCACTTAATAACGCGTCGCCCAAGACGCTTACACTCCCTCGTCTACCCAGACAAACTCGCTCTCACCCTCTCTCCCTCTCTCTCTCTCTCTTGAAGCACCGCACGAAAACTGTCCGCGATATTGGATACCGCGAGCTGGGGTTGGGATAAACTGCCAAAGGCGCCGCGCGCGTTTCCGCGCTAGACAAGAGAAACTATCCGGACAACTATCCTGGCGCGCGCACAGGATTAACGGTCGCGCGCTTTACTTCCTGCATAGCAGAAGCAGCCGCCGGCACATATATATACCTCGTGCAAGTAGCGCCTCGCTCTACTCTTTACACCATCTCTCTCTCTCTCGTTATTCTGCATCTTTTTTTTTGCGTAAGTCGATAATTCCACGCGTGGGGGTAGTTCTCTCACTCTCTCGTTCTCTCTCATTCTCTCTCTCTCTCTCTCTCTCTCTCTCTCTCTCTTTCGGTTATAAATAAGAATAAGCACCGTTATACCTCCAATCGATGCGACCTTATTTAGGTGTACGTTCGCGAGCGAGCCAGGGGGGTAAAAGTCGATATTTACCCTAGAGAGAGAGAAGAGAACAAAGCGCAGAGTAGAGGGAATAACGGAATGAATTTGCTTAAAGAGTTTGTATTACCCTCGGTGCAGTGCGCGAACAGTATAAGGGATCATATAATTAAATACGGATGAGATGAGAGAAGCCGATGAATATGATGATGTTGGCGTAATAAATATGTCACGTTGGATCTTAAGAGCGGCAGTGCGCGTTTTGTCGTCGAGATGCAGTACATCACGGGCGCAGCGATAAAGTGAATAAACGCATGAGAATGAAAAATAATGAGGTAAAAGAGCCGAGGATGCACGAGGGGCGATGGAAGGTGCCGCGCGTCTATATATCGTAATCTCGATATTGTTTCCCCTCTGTGGGGGCTGGAGGATGAGCCAAGGGAGAAAGACCGTTAATTTGGCAAAATATCGCATTAATCTCTTCTATAAACCCTCGCCATCGGGAAACAATGCAGATGTAAGCGATAAAGATAACACTCGGCATGTAAATATATACATATAGATATAGTAAAAAAATGACGGGGCGGAAATCTGAACTGCGCGGCGAAGTAATAAAGTTGCAGGGTTATATAAATAAATTGATATCGATTACCGCGTCTTTCACACGAGAAATTATGAATTAGTTTTATTTTTAGCTTTACACGCGCGCTCCTCTCGAGTACACTATATTTTTCCTTCCTCGCCCTTTTATATATATCGATAAACAGCCCGTCATCCTACATGACTTCTGTATATAGTACATAAGTAGCCGAGTGTATATTTGCTGAAATGTCACAGTCGGTTAAGCGAATCGCGACCACCCCGACAACAGCACTTTTTCTTTATATACCGCACGTTCGATGCACCGCACTCAACCCAAATCCATACACGGCCACTTTACATCACATAAATACCAAAAATTTCGTTCAAAAATAACGTTTTCAATTACGCTCGCTCCCCGCTATAACTCTGCCATCCGCGGTATTGCCATTCCCAAGCCTATACCGTGTATACACGTATATATATATGTATATATGGCGAAGGAACTTTTTCTCTCTAAGTAGTTCAAATAATAAATACAAACGAGCATAAAGGAGGGGTAAAGAGTCTAAAGAGGGCACTAGAGTTTCACGATGTCCGCAGCAACAGCAGTGGAGCTATAAGTATTTTCGCCATCTTGCGGGGACACGCAAATGTCTTATTTTACCTTAGACTCGTTACGAGACGATTTAGCCACGACCGCGATGTCTATCACGGAACGCTTTTATATATACCCTCCGAATGCTCGGGTGGCCGCCACGAGGAAGACAGGGTGGCAGTGGGGGGGTCGGGGAGAAAGGTAAAGAGAATGGAAGAAAACACAAACGACGTTGAAATGCTCGCGGGATCGCATGTAATAGGTATGAGAAGCGAAGGCGATTATACTCAGGAAACTATACAAGAAACTTAATAGCCTCGGGATTGCGGACTTTATAAAGAAATCCTCTGTGCACGTGTGTGTGTGTGAGAGAGAGAGAGAGAGAGAGAAACGTGCATTGTACGTGTGCGTGGTCTATGTAGGACTCGCGATTGAAAGATTCATGCAAGCGCCGAGCGCGCCGCCGCCGACCTTCTTGTCTATCTATCGGACTCTTCGTTATATATATCCGCACGATGCCCTCCCCCGCCATTTGTGCGCATCGTATTTATCGCTAATTTCACCTACTTCGGTCTGTGCAAGAGCCGCGGCGCCGGCGGCGCTACTGCTTGGAATTTTAAGCTGTGCACGTAGCTGGCCATTAGCCTCGCGCGACCTATACCGAACAATCGATCGATAATATCCTCAATTCTTAATGTCGATCGGTCTCGCATTATATATATGAATATATGATTATTCCATTACCGACATTTCTGGAGGTTCAAATTCACCTGCGTACGAGACGAAACCTTACGCTCGATATTCGCGTCAGTACACAACGCGTACGCAAAGAAAAGACTTTTGCTCACTTGGACGCCGTGTAAGCGACACAAAAACTAGGTATATACATTGATTTTTTTTGTTATAATGGCCATAAATTAAGCGTCGCGCTATTTTATTCAATCGCGATACCATGACCTTAATTTTTTTCAACAAGTTATAGCTCGAGTTTTAGCTTATAGAGCTACTACACATATTTCAGATCTTTCATAACGAGATTATGAAACGTGAATATGACACAATATGCATTCATGCTAAAGAGGTAAAATTTATGCTATATATACGGTTACACAGTCACTTTGAAATCATTAGCAGGAGAGAGAAATAATAAGAATGGCGCTAATTTATTCAGCAGATATTATTCCGATCGCCGTGAGCCAAGCTTACACGACTCACAAACGGTGTAAGAGAAGCGGGAAAAAAACAATTTGGTTTTTTCGCAAGAGAGAGAGAGAGAGAGAGAAAACTCAAAATTACGCGTCCCTTTAACCGCACGAACAAGCAAGAAAAATACGAAGAATCCTGCACCGTGGCGCGCGATTTCATACTGCACCGCGCGCACACACACACACGGACTCACGGACACACGGACACGGGGGCACTGTACTAACCTTACAGAACTGTAATTGCCGGCGCGCACGTAACTTTTCTTCGTATAATCCTTAACTGCCCCTTTTTTCCATCCCCGCGCTCCGTGGGCTACTAACAGTTCCACACGGCTGCGGCGGCGGCGGCGGCTGCGGCGGTTGGGCGGCTGTAATGAAAAGTTACGTACACTCCTATATACGCTTCTCTCCTACTCCTTCTACATATATGTCAGCCCTTTCCTAATTTCGAACGATAATAATTCAATGCGTTCGCTGCGCAAGTTCAGGCCATAACAGATAGTCGTGCGGGGTGGTGGGAGGG